>NQII01015440.1:12186-24988 GCA_002778355.1 Clitarchus hookeri
CACGTAAGTGTGCTAACGCCACCTATCGGCTGCGGACGTGAAGACGATAGCTTAGTACGCCATTGTATGGGATACAGTGCAGTTCGCGGTGAGAGGAATATCATGTGCTCGTGGTTTTCGATGTCCGAACCCAACCATGCAAAGACTTGTGATTATAGAATGGAGGGTGCTAGTACGAGTGTTTTTGAGCGTAATATTCTGCTATATGGCGGATGTTACTTGGACGTTTTAGTAGATCATGGTGTTTTGTCGAGTGAGGTAAGGTGCGCGGCAGTAGTTGAATTGGCCGAGGACAGTGGAATTGTACTCTCCACCTACCTAGGCGAGTTAATTCATAAACTACCGGTGTGTTTCACTTTTACTTTAAAACCCTAAAATCCTAGATTATACTAAAATTGTAGGTTACATTAAGACCCTATAATCCTATGTTAGATTAACACCCTACAATCCTAGGTTATATAAAAATCCTACAATCCTAGGTTAGATTTACACCCTACAATCCTAGGTTAGATTAAAAATGTAAAATAGTGATTCGCTCATTGTGGGGTTAGGTTAAGTTACGTGGGCACATATTATGATATTGGGTGGACAAATGTTAAATTGAGGTATTTTTGTATTTTTTGTTACTGTACCCCACAATTTCCCTGATCTTCATAGCCCTCCCCACTATCGTGTTTGTGGTTTATATCGGTAATATGTTACTGCCCCTAGTAGATTTGTGTTCTCTGTAATTAGTAGAGTGGAAATATACCACTTTCCGTAATTTTTTCTTTTATTCTCAGAAAAGCCCCTATTCTGAATAATCACAGCAATTACTTCCTTGGGCTGACTCAACATTAATTGAACTAGGGCAGAAGTTTTAATACTTCACAAAAAACGTGTCTCTCCGATATTTTTGATGGAACAAGGCATAGCCATTCTTTTGTGTAACTATCACAATATTTCTGTAAAACTTTCTTGCTCTCTGATGCACACGGATCCACAGCACACTTCATGTTCAATTAACACACGACGACCACATAGTAAACACACAATGGCAACACCGCATCACTACTCACAACATTGCTTGTTTTCTCTATCCAGTGTTGCCACGATATTTACTGCTCGTGATACCAAATTTATTGCACGGTTTGCAGAAAATACCGATTTTGTTGACTTGCTTGCAAACTTCTGGTAGGAGTATGATATTTACTGTACAGCAGACAATACATTGTACTGTAAATATGTACGCATTAAAAAAAAAAGAAAATTTTTAGACGCATTGTTACGGCTATCAATTTCCATAATAAACAAGCAAACCTCCGTAATTCCGTAACTTTGCATTAAAAGGAGTAATAATTACGGAAAATCTGTAGTACTTGGTAGCACTGTTTCTGACATACATGCAGTACTTAAATAAAGGATAAAAAATTGTGCATAACTGAAAATTTAATTATGTACATGTACAAAGAGGTGTACAACTGGAAAAAATGTCACCTGCACACTGAGGTAGGAGGCATTGTCGAGAACAATTACAGATGGTTCTTGAAGGTGAGGAAGCAGTTGCTCCTGCAACCACTTTTCAAACTATTTCCCGTTCATTGTTCCATGGTAGTCGCCCAAGTTACTACCTGGAGCGAAGACAATACCAGCATCCTTTACAAATCCTTGCTTCGAGCCTGCGTCAAGGACAATGAACCTCTTCCCCTGGTCAATGTTCCGACATTTGCAGGTGTATGTGGTATCATCCTGCCATGTTTTGGATGGAAAACCTGTGTATAAGAACAGAAAATAACATTACATGATGTACATTACTCAGTAAACCTAAAACCACCATGCAACAAATTTTTCAGAATCTTGTCACATTAACAGTGTCATGTTAGCAGTGAACGGTGAATGGTGTTGTTTGATAAAGTAAATGGTAGTGTACTTTTCAGTGGAATGACTATGACTACGGCCCCACTCTTACGGTACCTAAATTAAATTAGCTTACTACGTAATTAAAATTCCATCATTTAGCAAAAAAAAAAAATGTAACAATAAGGATGAAAGGACAACCTTACCAGAGAGAGAGCGCACTTGTCATGTAACACACATTGCAACATCACAGAAATTTTTGTACATTCAATCTTGTAATTTGTTGAGACGTTTAAAACTGCCCACAAACATTCACTAGCATTTAAGTATACAAATGCAGCGCTAATGTTTAAGTGTGTAATTACATTCAACAAAAAAATTATTCATCTGTGTTATATAAACTTACCATTTACTTTCGTCATATCACCAATATTTTGAGTTACAGATGTCCACATAGTTTATTTGAAAATATTTCTTAACTTCACTTGCCATGACAAATGTCCACCAAAACATGAAATTATTAAAACATTTGAAAGAATAGCATCTTTGGTAGTGAAATGTGTGTACATTGACTCAAATTTACTTTCATTGGAAGTTATTAACGCCCGTGAACACACACGCTTCGAATCACGCAATGCAACTGCAATCACAGCCAAGTAGCATCGGGCAGGTTATGAATCCAACATTCTGAATCTGTATGCTAACAAAGTAATCCCTCTATCAANTAACATTCTGTATCTGTATGCTA
Source organism: Clitarchus hookeri (assembly GCA_002778355.1). Taxonomy (NCBI): domain Eukaryota; kingdom Metazoa; phylum Arthropoda; class Insecta; order Phasmatodea; family Phasmatidae; genus Clitarchus; species Clitarchus hookeri. Next base: position 14,771 of record NQII01015440.1, read on the forward strand.
ACAAAGTAATCCCTCTATGAATAACGAAATGAAAAGTAGCTAAGTAAATTTCCCGCAACTCCTGTTTTGTTATGACCACAGCTGAGGTCCACAGACAATTGATAACTGTGGCATATATAGACTCGAGAGAAGACTACTTCTCACATGGCCTGCTCCAGAGTAAGCTCGCATACCAACCCGTATTCCTAGCACGTGAGGGCAGCACCACTAATGTGGTTTACAAAGATATCCCTCACCAAAGGAAAATAGTCGCTACTTTGTGTTGGACATGCAGGCAAAGTCACCAGAACAAAGCTAGTTAATATAAAAATTACTCAAGCGCACAATGTACACTTCATTTAATGTTACAATTGTGTTTTCAATTAACAAGTGGTGAACAAATTTAACTTCAGCATTCACAGTTCGTAGACTAGAAAACATAACTTTTTTTTCCAAGTTATTTGATCAAATAAGGACCAGTTTGTTGAATGCTTAAGTTATAATTTTCTCACTGATTTTCATTTCTGAAGTTAATAGTAGTATTTATATAAGTTTCAAGCATTGATAGTATCTGTTTATAAGGCTTTGTATTAGCGGTATTTGAAAAAGTGGTATGTGACCTCAGCCATAGTCATATGTATATGTTGCAAGTATGTATTGGTACCAAAAGTACATACCTTTTGAGAAAAACCATGTCTCATCCAAGTACACGAACATCCATCCTTCTTCCTTCACCTTCTGATATTGCCTCGGGAAATCCCTTCGCATTCCTGAGATTTTGGGGTCTTCCGAAAGCACCTTCCGTGCATCAGTCTTCTTACACGAGAATCCCAGCCTGAGAAGTAGTTGATGCAAAGAAGTCCTACTCCCCTGGAACCCGACATCATCGCTGTTCTTCAAGGCTTCCAGGATTGTATCCAGTGTCACATGTTCTCCTAGAAATTGTTTTCACACTATGCTTACACACACACACATACACACACACTCCTGCTATTGAATGGACTGGGTGTGTACTGAAAACTGGAAAAATACATGTCTCATGTGATTGCTAGAGACAAGATAACCTGGTTAGTCATGTTCAAACAGAATTAACTTGTCACCAGAATGCATGTAGTTATGGCGCACAACATTTTTTTAATAGTAATATCCTAATTATTCCATTTACAAAAATTCTACAGCAATGTTTATTTTCAGTGACAGTACTGATCTAAGTAAATTGAAAGCTTAAATATACCTTTCGCTGTGCCCCTTCAGTAATTTGTAATTCATAGCATTGAAAATTACTTTACATATCAGAGTAGGCATGTTACTTAAATTAATTCTATAAAGAATATTATTAAAAAGATTTGTATTTATATTTAAGCTCTCAATTTACTTAGATCAGTACTGTCACAAAAAATAAACATTGCTGTAGAATTTTTGTAAATGGAATAATGATAATTATTCAGAATAAGGGGTTTTTCTAAAAATAAAAGAAAAAATCACGGAAAGTGGTATATTTCCACTCTTCTAATTACACACAACATGAATTTACTAAGGGCATTAAAGTATTACTGTTACAAACAACAAGTACGAATTTCGTAATTTGTTCCCACCTAACCAACTTTACCTAATCCCGTAATGAGTGAATGACTATTTTACAATTTTCATCTAACCTAGGATTGTAGGGTTTTAATCTAACCTAGGATTGTAGTCTTTTAACCTAACCTGGGATTGTAGTCTTTTAACCTAACCTAGGATTGTTGGGTTTTAATCTAACCTAGGATTGTTGGGTTTTAATCTAACTTAGAATTGCAGGGTATCAATCTACCAAGTATTGTTGAGTATATTTAGTATGTTCTACTTATTTTACGATTACGCCCTCCTCAATATTAAAAAGGTCAACTGTGCAGAACCCATTTATGTTACTTTCGTGGGTCTAGGACATTTTGTAACGTTCGGCTGCTAGTTACAGCGCCGATGTTACGTTGCGACAGATTGCTCAAAGGTAGAACTCAGTAAAATGGACGCTGATTGATTATTAAACAAAGTAAAATTCCAGAATATTTTGTTCCATACTTTTATTTATTATTTACGTGTCACACTTCACATACAAATTTCCGATATGCAGAGTACGAACCGTTTACAGATAAATATACAAGTACAGACCAGCGCCACAGTCGTTAACAGATTATTCCTGTCTCAAAACTGTCACGAAGGAATTTAAATGCTGCCACCTCCCACACCGGCAGAGAATTANTCTTCACATACAAATTTCCGGTATGCAGAGTACGAACCTTTCACAGATAAATATACAATTACAGACCAGCGCCACAGTCGTTTACAGATTATTCCTGTCTCAAAACTGTCACGAAGGAATTTAAATGCAGCTACCTCCCACACCGGCAGAGAATTAAAATAATAAAGTCTAGTGGCTGATGTAGGGGTTTAGCATCACGCCCGATGTGACTTAAACTAGCATTATACCACTGCTCTGAAGNTAATACAATCTAGTGGCTGATGTGGGGGTTTAGCGTCACGCCCGATGTGACCTAAACTAGCATTGTACCACTGCTCTGAAGGGCGACTGCCTTCGCCGCCGACTGACTTGAAGTGACTTCTCTCGACGACTGACTTGAAGTGAAACTTGACCTGAAGTAACTGCTTCCGATGACTGACTTGAAGTGAAGTGAAGGGTGACAGACAGACGCATCTTTTGTCCTGCCTCTCGCCCCCCTCTACTGTCCCGCTCTCAACGCGTTATTGTAACTGCTCCGCACGTTAGCGAAACTTCTCATTCAACAAAACTTGTTGACGCATTCTGAAAAAAGCTAACTAATGCTGAACAAAACTCCAACTTTTGATACGAAACTGCAACCGTCCGCCCGATAACAGTAAAATAGCACCTGTATGCCAGATAAACAAACTATCACGGGAAACGAGCCACCACGGCTTTAATTTTGAATACCCGATAAAATTACTATGAAGCTTAGCAAAGCTTAAGAAAAACAAAAGAAATTTAAACACGTATCCCGAAAATTAAAAATATTTCATNTACTATGAAGCTTAGCAAAGCTTAAGAAAAACAAAAGAAATTTAAACACGTATCCCGAAAATTAAAAATATTTCATCATTACAATTTCCTTCAGAAAAGTCCCTATTCTTAACAAATACCCACGTTTTGGATGTTGACCTTATTTTTTATTAAACGACGGAAACCGGAATGCACATTGTGCAGTAACTGTAGCCTACGCCAATAAATATATTGCTGTACTTCAAAAATATGGATTACAAACCTAAGTTGGTGCAAAATAATAATGCTGGATTTACAATGCCACGACAGTCCAACATCACAGCCCCGACACCGACGTAAATAATCCAACAACCAATCAGAATCAAGGTCACCCTGACAAAATCATGGCTCCGACAGGACGACAAAAGTAGATTCTATTTCTACTTTTGTTGTTGTCGGACACGCTCTGCAGTATAAATAATAACAAACAAAAACCTTACAAAACATTATGTCGTGCAGATGTCACTGCTGTGAGACTTTTTACTCTAAAAATATGTGGCGGGTATATACAGATTATTGTGTAGAAGATACCTGGTTGTTGATGTGACGGAAATAAATAATGATGGAAAATAGTATATTTACGTAGTTTTCAACTGTTTTCACAATAAAATAGTGTGTAAAATATTGTGATTTCTATGCATTCTAATGAGAAAGTATAGNATAAATATATTGCTGTACTTCAAAAATATGGATTACAAACCTAAGTTGGTGCAAAATAATAATGCTGGATTTACAGTGACACGACAGTCCAACATCACAGCCCCGACACCGACGTAAATAATCCAACAACCAATCAGAAGCAAGGTTACCCTGACAAAATCATGGCTCCGACAGGACGACAAAAGTAGATTCTATTTCTACTTTTGTTGTTGTCGGACTCGCTCTGCAGTATAAATAATAACAAACAAAAACCTTACAAAACATTATGTCGTGCAGATGTCACTGCTGTGAGAAATTTTACTCTAAAAATATGTGGTAGGTATATACAGATTATTGTGTAGAAGATACCTGGTTGTTGATGTGACGGAAATAAATAATGATGGAAAATAGTATATTTACATAGTTTTCAACTGTTTTCACAATAAAATAGTGTGTAAAATATTGTGATTTCTATGCATTCTAATGAGAAAGTATAGCACATTTACTGGCCATTTTAAGATTTGCCGACAGATACGATACGCTTGTCGGATGGGAACTGTCGAGTATTTATTGTAAACACTGAACACATTTTGGTGGTGGAAATTGTCGGATGGACATGTCGTGTCGGATTGTCGGAGCATGTTCGTCATGGCTTTGTAAATCCAGCCACCTTTAAGGTCACAATATTTTAACAGGCGTGTAAAAGTACTTTTAGAAAGCTATCTTAACCCAACTAAATCAAACCCCTATTACCATTTTTTTCGCAAACGTATGGTCCCAGACAAAACAGAACAGCTACGGGGAAACAATTATGTACTTAGTTTCACATACCTGTTTCATACATGCGGTATATGATGCGACGAATAAGAGCACAGGTAAAATTAACATCTCCGACACCTTTCAATCTTTTATTTCTTCTGGTTTTTCCTGGTGTCTCCAGATTTTGTGCATCCTTCTTGTAGAATGTGCCAAATGAATGAAAAGTCTTAAGCATTCTGTACACACGCAAATTGCTGTTATAGTTATGGTAGTTACAGATGAGACACCGCGGAGGTAATTATATACAATAAGGGTTTTCCTGAAAATCGAGAAAATAATACCTGCAAATTATGGTTATTGCTAATGTGATTTGAGGTAGGCTATGAAGACTAGTGTGTTTATATGGAAAAACACGTAAAATATATTTCTATGAGGTAACTGAATCGTGTTAAATACGATAATGCTTATTTAGCATTTTTCATTCTGATTCTCTCCATTTGAAGTGTTAAGTCAAATTATTGAGTGATGGGTGTTTCTTTGCAATTATGTCAATAATAAGTGTTAAAATATTATAATTTTGCAGAAATAAGAGTGTTTGTCGAGTTTCCATGAATCGAATCCACACCAACGTGTCCTAGACATGTCTTAAAGGCCATAAATCTCCAAGGACGTATATTCTCCAATCACAAGGGTGAATAACGTCATTTATACTCTGGTTTTTGCATGGAAAGTAAGTGTAGTTAATTATACTGTGTAGAGTTGCATGAGATTAGGAAATTAAAGTTTTATGCACTGCTACCGTTGGCAAGTTAAATTGCAGAATATCCAACCAAATCAAACCTAACTTCACGTCACGGGGGTGGATAAACCAATGCAAGGTTATTTATTATAGTTTTGCTAACAGACTATCTGATGTCAGCACCCCCTCCCTCAATCCCATATTGCGAAGTTAGGTTAGGTCTTCTTGCATGTAACGTGTTTAACAGACCCGAATAACACGTAATTTATATAACTTTTATGCCACAATTTCCCCATTTCTTCATAGCCCTCCCCATCACTTTTTTTAGTATATAACACAAATATTGTGCTGCCCCTACTAAATTTTTAGTTTGTTGTTGAATGTGCTGAGACTAATAAATGTTAAGAGGTTATGTATGTCCCACAATCACATGTCAACAAGGCAAGACACCACATCAAAACAATAAAATATCACACAATGTTACTTTATACTTACCTGTGGACAGTTTGAGCACAAATACCCAGAATTTCTGCTGTCTTGTTGATGACTGAACAGCTTTCCAGCTGGCCAGTGCGAATCATTTCTTTCACTTGCTTCGCCGCACAAATAATATCTGCGGGTTCGTAATGGAATTCCGTGACTGGTTCATTTTCGAAATACCAAATTTAGGCAAACTAAAAGCTAGAAACTTAAGAAACACTATCCACTACAAAGCGTATACAGCAACGGAAACACTGTGCAGTTGCAGTAAAGCAGGAATAAATTACAAAACAATCGAAAATACTGACAAGCTATGTAGAGCTAACAATGGAAAAAATCTAATATAAAGGTTAGCAATACAAAGGAAATATAAATTAAGACTACAGATTATGGTACAGCTATAAAGTAAATCTACTTAAAATGAGGTTATTCTACAATTAACGTACAAATAAGAAACATAGAAGAGTATGCTGAGATTTTATAACTAATCCAGTGAGTAGATCTACATGGGCAAAGGATATAAATAAACGATTAAAGTTAACCTACAGACAAAACTGTGAGGTGCAATACACCTTAGTAAATACAGGCTAATTCAAAAGTTTAATGCTAACAAGAATTAAACTAAACCCAAAGCAAGACTACAGTAGACGTGATTAAACAGACGTGCCGAAATATAACGTTGGAATTATACTACAATTAAAAAAAGCACTATAATATAAGTTAAGTCTATATTAGAATTATCTTAAAGTATACAACTCTAAACCACTAAAAACACGACAAGTGCCAAGTTCTCAAGACCACAGCAAAAGCACGTGCAAAGGCAAAATGCCGTTGCTGAGATAGAATGTCTTCACCAAGCCGTGTATGCACACATCTTAAGATGTAAAATTAACATGTTTTTATATTTAGTAGATAATCGGCATACATAATCAATACAGTTTATAAAAACCAAATAATTACTTTTATTGAAAAAAATAGTATACAACTTTATGTTTAAAATTTAAATAAATAATTTTATTGTTATGAACTATTGTCTTTCTTACGGTGCCAACACTAAAATATACACAACAAATTGNGTCTTTCTTACGGTGCCAACACTAAAATATACACAACAAATTGACCAGTCAGATGATACAATGCTGTAGCAATGATAGTAAAAGTTGTTTCACTGCTACAGAGTTGATGGTTCTGAATTTCGCAGACCTGTCAGAAAGTGGTCTTCTTATACCGTATGGACCATATCAGAGTTCGAAATCACTTGGTAGTATTTCAAGGTCTGTAACACTCGCATGTTAAGCCCATTTTAAGTGACACTTAAATGATGGTTGTCAAATGCTGAACTGGAAAAACAGCAAGTGTTTGTGTTAAGTGCTTCTGTGTGTGATTGAGGATGTCACCATAAGTCATTAGGTGCTTTTCCCCGTATGATCTGGAAACAGGTTGATATCCAGTGATTGACGCACTTCCTCATATATCTAGATGCTGCACACGAACACGAAGAAGATGCTAGAGGCTAATGAGCCTCAATAGCTGCAAACGAGGACAATTGCATCTTCAGAGAACCAGCGGTGCTGCATGTCATAGTGCATTTGCAGTATGGCTGAGCTAAGTGTATGCAGTTTTCAGTTACTTCATAGTTCCTAAGTCGTTGTAGCAGCAGAGAACGCACTTGCTACGAGTTGCGCTCGGAGCACTGAAGGCACACTCTAGAACTAGAGGGAGAAATTAGCGTGCTGCTGCAGGCAGGGTTCGAGCGAGGAGGCGAGGCAAGTTGAGCCGCCCCAACGGGAGACAATGAATAGCGACGCGGCACCTCCACGTAGAAGTTCGCTTGACCCCTTCCAATGGCAGCTCCGAGAGGAAATGTTGCCTAAAATAATATATGCTTCATTTGTAAATGATAATCAAATATGGTTTTTCCTTGTGTCACATGTTAATTGATATGTTCCAGGATACGCTAATATTTGTATGTACTATAATGATTGCAAGAACTCTGATTGTTGGAAAGTTAATTCTTAGAGGGAGTATTTGAACAGATGTTTACAAGCACACAGATATGACAGGTAAATTCTTAGGAACCATTTGTCTGTATTTAAGAAATGTATTGTGTAATTTTGCCAAGGGCTACAATGGTGTAGTGGTTAGACTACTTGCCTCCCACTTAGGTAAACCGGGTTCGATTCCCAGTGAGGTTTCTCCCAGGTTTTGCCTGTGGCAATCATGCTTTACGATACCGCTGGACTGCAGGTTTTCTCAGAGATCTTCCATTTCCCCTGCACATGCATTCTGGCACTGCTCCCTACTTACCTCACTTCACACTCATCGGTTGTCAAGACCCAGATGTTAAGAGCTGCCCAAATATCTCCACTCCACTGTAATTTTGCTGCTACAACTGAAAAAAATGGCCTGAGCAAATTTTTAATGCAAGTTTTGTGCATAGGAGAGAGGAGTGGGACAGAATTAGCCCAAATTCAAACGACGACTCCTTCAAAGTACCAACCATTTTCCTGGGAACTTTGAAAGGTCGTAATTTTGAATTTTCACTTTAATTTCACATCAGCGAGTATTGTAATCTATTATTCTATGTAGAGTCTGTTCACGGTCAAGTCAGCACTTTTGAAAGCCCTGCATATTTTCTACTTTCAACCCATTGTGTATGTGCAACAGTTTGTTGTATTTTTCTCACAACGTAAGATTTTGGAGTAAAACAGTCGTCAACTGATCTGGTTAGTTCATTGCCAATTGTTATGTTTATTTCATGGCAAACTGACAATAGGTACTCCTTTCATTAATTACTCTAGTTGCAGGATATTTATGTGGTTATATTTATTTAAATTATATCTTCTCTTCATTGACACTCTCACAGTTATTCTGTCATATAACATCATAAAATACTATATTTGAGAAATTTAAAGTTTGCTGAAAGAGTAACTGAACCTGGCAAAATAGACAGCAGTGCTTCTATATTTATTAATGCTGCAGTGACAAGAAGTGTGCAAGAAATGTGATAATGCAGTACAAGATCAGGTTCCACATAATTTGCAATTTGGAAAAACTGTTCTCTTTGGATGGATCAACCAAAATGTGTTGTTGGTTTTATTTGTGTGCTAACACAAGTCAATTTTTGATATATTGGACATGTGCTAACAGGGGAAATTATAATGGACATGTTTTTCTAGTTAGACCATTTCGAACGTGTGGTTGAATGAAGATGCCAGGCTAGTGCAGTATTTGCAGTCTTTTCAGAACAGATTTTGGTGTGGACCATGGGGGAGTTAATAGTGTGAAAGTGGATGTAAAAGGGAAATACCATGTCCAGTTACTGGTTGACTTTGTTTCTGGAAAATAGCCTAGAATAAATTCTTTCGGTAAACCAAACTGAAGCTCTGAACATACTTAACGGCAGCAGTCAGACTTCTCCAAATCAAGTACTTCTGATGTTGTAATTTTGTCCCAACCATATACTTCTAGCCGACAGTTTCAGGCATGTACTTCCAGCCCTCAGTCTCAACCAAGTATTTCCAACACCTTGTCCTGTGAATTGAGCCCTGTTAATTCTTCAGTTGCGAGCTCTACATGTAACCAAAGCTTTGCTTCTACCTCTCCTGGTGACATCAAGCCATTTGTTATCAAAGATGAAGTAACCAAGGCATAAATATTGTGGGTTTTTAATATGGACGTGTGTCATACAGGAGGAGTGGGGTCAGCACAAGTGATTTGTTTCCCTTTGTGTTTGCAGACAGTGCAGTGACCTAAAATTGAAAAAAATNAAGTAACCAAAGCATAAATATTGTGGGTTTTTAATATGGACGTGTGTCATACAGGAGGAGTGGGGTCAGTACAAGTGATTTGTTTCCCTTTGTGTTTGCAGACAGTGCAGTGACCTAAAATTAAAAAAAATTCATCAATATAAATATCTTTCTCTAATGGACCATTGTTCCAGCAAAATCTTGCGCATGATATTAAATCTTCACAATTTCATGCAGTCTCATTTGATAAAAGTGTAAAGGATGTAGTGCATAAAGGCCAAATGGATCTTCTGATTCGGTNTTGATGTTGGGACATGCTCTCTATACATTGTACAAAGGGTGTATACCGTATTTTATTGCATATAAGTCGCACATTTTATTTTTAAAAAATTTATTGAAAACTTGGGGTGCGAATTATAAGTGAGAAAAATTCCTCCCGCCCCACACTAACGTTTCCTTTACTACGAATTCACGGACCACGGCTTAATTTCCATACTCTTCAGCGAACAAAATAACTTTTACTTTGAAACCTGCGGTCTANCGAATTCACGGACCACGGCTTAATTTCCATACTCTTCAGCGAACAAAATAACTTTTACTTTGAAACCTGCGGTCTAGGTACTTCGCTTTTCATCAAGAAACTGTCGCACTTCTTCACTGACACAACATCTAAACAACACTACGTGTGGTGCAAAGACGATATAAGAGAAAGACGTGTAAGTCATTGCTAACATTTGGTACTCAACAACCAACGCTAATGTGCTGCTATCTCTTACGCTCCACAGAAAACTTTAGGAAATAATCTATTGTCAGTTATTGAG
>NQII01015441.1:0-16319 GCA_002778355.1 Clitarchus hookeri
CATGACAACTTCGATTTTCACGGCAGATTTAGACTGTCTCATTATTATACTGGGAAGATACGCAAAATAAATGTGTAAGTGCTTCCGATAACAAACATTATGACGCAGATAAATATATTATTTTAAGCGTTACAAAAACACCTTTTTTTTCGAACTGTACAAATATCGGTACAACCATTACACCGAGATTACAAGACCTTACAACTTCTACGTGACGTCACTGGGGGTGGGCTATATATACAATCACTGCGCTGCTGTGGCGAGTCAAACGTATATTGGCTGTACGGAATACAAAGTTTTCGATTCTTTCACTTCGTTGCCAAAGTAAAAAACGTTGTTCAGAAATATTACTTAACGATTAAATTCTCCAAATATATCAACAAATTGGAAGCCATTTCTTAATTTTAGTTGCGTTTATTCTGCTGCCATTTGTAAGCAAGGAAAACAAAATATATTACTTAACGACGCATGCTCTAAGCTATTTCATCATTGTCGTTAATAGTGTTAAGGTATATTCTTCTCAGGTTGGGAAGCTCAATGCTTTTAGTTTGGCAACCAGAAATTTTCGCTACCAGGGTTCACTGGTGTCACGTGTGTAACGTATTTTTCCGTTTTGTGTGTAAGTAAATGGGATGATTGCAATTTTCATAAAATAAATATAACTGTGCAAAATCTTCAAATTTGCATTAAGTTGGAACTTACGTAAACAACTAACTTTGTTCTTAGCACTAGATTAAAAATAAAACGAGATATTTTAACATATTTTTTAATATTCTGTCTTAAAACTGAGATTAGCAAAATGCTGACATACACAATTAATTTATGTAAATATGACATCAGAATCGAAAAATTTAAAAATAGTGAAAATGGTTTACTTGTATTTGCAGTTGCTGCTTTCAAGAATGTGTCTGTTATGAAAATGTTCACCTCTCATGTTCCATAACACCCGTCACTTACGAACGTCTTCGATAGTAATCTTGTGACGATTATTTCCACACTCCACGTACAGTGTTACTCTGGCCCAGACACCAGGTACGCCTGTAGACGCGCCAATAATCTCGAACTATTAGAGAATTTTTTTTAACGCTCGTTGCAGCTGGTGGATGCTAGCACGCGCATGCTGCCATCTGCCGCTCACACAGGACATCGCTCATGATGTGTTCCGATTTTGCTTCTTGAAGCTGACACGCACTCACGACAGAAATTTTAATCCCACGCAGGACACGGCGTTAGTGTATCTAAGAGGTACATAGGGGAGGGGGCGCTAAATGGGGTTCAGCCCCCCCCCCTTGCATTTTTATACTGCACAGGATAAAATAATATTCTTTAAACAAGTACACTGAAGAGCCAAAAAACTGGTGTAGGCGTGCGTATGCAAAAAACAGAGGTATGGAACCAATCAGAGTAATGCGATGCGGTCGGCAGCTAGANCATAGGGGAGGGGGCGCTAAATGGGGTTCAGCCCCCCCCCCTTGCATTTTTATACTGCACAGGATAAAATAATATTCTTTAAACAAGTACACTGAAGAGCCAAAAAACTGGTGTAGGCGTGCGTATGCAAAAAACAGAGGTATGGAACCAATCAGAGTAATGCGATGCGGTCGGCAGCTAGATCGGTTACTGCTGCTACAATGGCAGGCTATCAAGATTTAAGTAAGTTTTAATGTGGAGTTATAGTCGGTTCACGAGAGATGGGACATAGCATCTCCGAGGTAGCGATAACATTAGGATGTTCGCGTACGACAATTTCACTAGTGTACCGTGAATATCGGGAGTCCGGTAAAACATCATATCTTCGACATCGCTGCGGCCGGAAAAGATCGTGAAAGAACGGGACAAACGACGACTGACGAGAATCATTAAACTTAACAGACGTGCAACCCTTTATCAAATTGGCGCAGATTGGATTTGTGGACTGCCCTGCAGGATTCATGGGGTGAATTGCCTCCTGCATACCTTCAGACATTAGTCGAGTCCATGCCACGTCGTCTTGCGGCTCTTCTGCGTGCTCGGGGGTCCTAAACAATATTAGGCAGGTGTACCAGTTTTTTTGTCTCTTCAGTGTAAATTGGTATCAGCGTAGTGGTACTTACTAGGGGAAATGGACATTTTACACTGTATTTAGACAGACTGTCCGCTAAGTACTGACATTTGTACGTAGAATTTAAACATAATACTTACTGGTAAGCACATTATTTGATCGTAATGCACAGTGTCCCTGACCGTGAAGTAGCCCCCTCCTTAATGTGCTTAGAGGTCCGCCACTGGACATTGCCTTACAATTCATAAATTAACAAATGAAAAACTTTAAGTATTCTCAGTAAAGTTGTATATGATAACTGAAATCTATTTCATTTTAAAGAAAAGCACTGCAAAAATCGCCATTATATCCCAATGTAGATTAAAGATACCGTTGCCTGTTGTGTATGACGCACACGAAGACGCATACACTGCTATACTTTTTAATTTTTTTTTTTTTTTCACCGAAGCTGTGAAGATGATGCTTAAGCATCTACTTACGCGTGAAGACTTTGTTGACACTAAGTGCTCCGTGAAATAACGTTCAATAAGTCATGTGCGCTTTTTAAATTGCCAGGAAACTTACAGCGTTCACTTCAGTCTACCAATGAGGTTTTCAAGGCACCGAGGAACAGAGAACTTAAACAACATGTCATTTTATTACACTTTAAAGCGTACTAAATTATCTCCCGCCACATGCCAAAACTAACCAAGCTGTCAACCATATTGGTTCCTAATGTTAACCCGGTAGTTGTGTCGTTACTGGCTACTCGAAACGAGGTTGTAACAAATGTCTTACTACGTATAGATAGATATTTGGTTGTAAGGCCTTCAAGTCTATGTGGCAAAGGCACAACGACCTGGCATACGCAGGGATAAATAAAAACGTGTTTGTGTTCGATGTTATTGACAGCAAAGTGTTCATGAGAGTGCGATATAGTCTGAGAAGTGATTGATGTCTTCCAACACCGTCAGGGACTTTTTATATTGTACGATACTTGCTTCTGTGTACAGCATTAAACTTACTGCCCAACGTCCAATATATAGACCGCTATGAACAAAAGTGGCTCAATGACAAGAGAGTTACGCGTTTTCTCTTTTCTATGTCGTTTTAGTTTGAAGGACATAAGAGCTAAACATGGTAGTGGACTTCACGAAATGTATTCTTTTTTTCGTAGAGCCCATAATTTTTTCTCATACCCCTTATTTTGCATTTATTAATCAAATTGAAGTTAGAATGTATTTCCGAAAAATAAAATGATCTATTCATGTCATAGGAACCAATCAATAGAATAATAAATAAAGCAAGATTTGCTTTCGCCATTTTGCTGGGGCATGTGCGGCTAGAATTCGTGTTATAAGAGACTTGTTTAACCTGCGTGCTCTTAAGCACTTTGTGTTGTAACAGTGTTTAGAGTCAACCGTATTCTCGAGTTATGTCGTGCAGCGATTACACTGGCGTTAGCAGCAAGATTTCGCTGCGGTGCTTCTAGAAGGGCTCTAATTCTTTTAGTCGCTATAGCATATATGTTGGACGTAGCACGAGAAATTAAATCAACCCCGTAGGAAATTATCCAGAGCACACTCGTTCACGTCTGAAACGGGACCATTCATTCCTTTCTCGAGCTCTCGCGAGAATAGACGACGAGGACTCGTTTTTAAACAACCGTTTAGCACGCACACGAATGCCCGTTCCAAATGATTCTCTCTCTCTCTCTCTCTCTCTCTCTCTGCCTCTTTCTCTCTTTGTTCTTCGTCTCCGTGGCTCTGACGCGGCGCCGAGATGAAAGAGAGCCCGCGATGTTCATTTGATGCTTCCGCAGTTCGTAAGAGGGTGGTTGTGTGGGGGTTTGGAAAGCTGGCGATGGTGGGGGAGCACGCAAATCAAACAAGACGTGGATTAAAGGGGCACTCTACTGACACATCGTCTGTAAAGAAAACCAGTGTTTGAGCCCATACGCGCATATCAGTAAATACGACATTTTTACAGGAAATACGGTCTTAGTTTTCACTTCCATATTATTTAACATATTCAGAGTAAAAATAAACAGTGGAAAAGTTTAAAAATAGCGCATGTATAGCTTTTTTATGCAGTCTGCTGAAAATATAGGAGAAAATTACTAAGTGCCGCCTGTAGTTCAATCTGTCGGCTTGCTTCTCTTGTAACTATGTCCTTCTGTTACCACAGTAAATTTGCTAGGAATTCAGGATTCTTGGAACGGCCCGCCGCAAAGCTTCCTATTGGCCAGACGTGACCTTGAGGCGTTTAAAGCTGTTCACCGTGGGGAACTAGACATTCCTTTTACGGCGTTCCGCTACTTGGCTCACGTGCAGTGTTGCAGTGTTTTTGTAATACAAGTTTTCAAAACAAACTCTCTCACGTGTGCGCAATATGTTTTCAAAAGAAAAGAAATAATATTTCACAATACTGCTGAATACAAATTTTAACATATTACGTTCATTCCAAACACTATTTTGAAGCTCTTCAACATGGCGAAAAAGGACATCTTCGGACCGTTATAAATTAGAAATATTCTGAATGAGTTCCTGCGAAACTTGTATATGGCCCTGCGATAAACTTTGCTACAGACTTCCCACCAATAAAGTTACAAGGTCACCGCTTAATTTCTCAAAGGTAAGCACATCATGACGAGAACACTGCACGCCAGTATAAAGCTTTGCACGTCTTGGTGAAGGCGTATTTTATGCGCGTGGCGATGTCGTCCTAATCGCCCTCGCACTTCTCGGACTCGAATGTTGAAGACATTCCCCGGCAGACGGGTCCCTTAAGGAATTAACTTGTAATACACTTTGGTATTCTCATGTTTTAAAGTTTATTTCAGATTAAATCTTTTACAAAAACTAAGGCCTGAATGACACAGTGCATATTTCTTGACGCCATTATTAAGGAGTTGCGTTAATTAACTAATTGGCACTTGGATCGCGCAAAATAAGTGACACGCTAAGCCAGGTAATCAGGTAAGCTCGTTATCACATGTGAGGCCCAGTTGCTTATTTGATGCGCAACGTCGTCAAACGGTTCGTAAGAGAAATTCGACCCATTTTGATGTAGAAAATCATGTGCTGTTTGGTCTGAGAAGTTCGTCATTATCTTTAAGTGGTATTGTAAAAAACTTTTATATTATCGTATGGTTGATTGGTTGTATAACTAGTATAGTATGGCTGATAAGTTATATAACTAGTTAAGTATAGAGTATTAGTTATATAACTAGTATGGTATGGTTGATTAGTTATATAACTAGTATGGTATGGTTGATTAGTTATATAACTAGTATGGTATGAATCAGTATGACTCATAGGCATATATATTTTTTCCAGCGCTAGGATTAAATATGACTCATAAAATTACTTTTGTAATTATGTATATACCCTTTAGCATGGAAAGTGGACAACAAAAGAACTGATCCATAGCTAGAGGCACCTGTGTTTCGTGAAAAGCTTGCAAGACCTTTTGCACTTCATAACACGATAGTTTACAACCAATTTCGTCATTGGATGATATAAACTGTCCCACGTCTTAGGTATCTACCAGCAAATTACGGACGTTCAGTGTTGGAGTTACTTAATCCTGACCGGCCCATTCTGAACAACAATGTCTTCTCACACTGTCACACGGCCAATAACACAAGGGAATATGCAAGTGTGTATGTAGGATGTTGAAGTACAGCCTACGCATCAATCTTTCCATGAAAAACCCATTGCCCTGGCCATATAGTCCATTGACGGTTACGTCCAACTTTTCTGAATCCCTGCTAAAATTCTACTTCTATGATATTCCTCCGCCTCAAAGAAACAAAGCTTAACTAGGTCTAGAAATTTTCACCATTGGGACTACGCACCATATTCGTGCGGAATCAGTATGATAATATTTTGCATATGAACTACTTCCTACTAGGCATTACCAACATACATGTTTTCTACCTGTTTATATTCATATTAATTATAAATGAATTATTATAATTTATGAATGGATTATAAGAGGAAGCTCAATTCAACCATAAAAAGTACGCAACTAAGTTATACATTTTTAAATAATTCTTTTGTAATATTTTATATTTTTTTAATAAATGTTTTAAAGATTTTTCTGGGATTTCAAGATTAAAGGTCACCATGGTCTAGGTCACGGTCACCTGGATCCAACATGGCAGAGAACATGGCTGCAAGGGGACCTGGATGACAGAGCATGAACAGCTCCGAGCTCCGACGCCGAACGCCGATGTGCCAAATCCGCCATATTCAATCTACTAGTCTACAGGCAAGAACGACCTACGTGAAATTTTTGTAACAAATGCTGAAATAAATTCCGCATAAGTACATCGTGCATGCAATTTATAATGTAGGTTGTTAGACAAATTTTGGATGAAGAATAACGATGATGTAGTCAGATAAAGGGTACGTAGTTCGAATACCAATATGAGTTTTGGATAATTTTTATGAAAATGTGTACATTATTTTCTGTCCGTTTACCAGCTTATACGTACCTTATATAAAGATTTATGCAATTTAAAAAATTGAGGTATGGTGTAGGTACCTGAGTTCGAGTCGCGAAATTATAAATAATATTAATTTTCTATTCGACTTAGAAAAAATGTGATAATTTTTCCCAGCGTTCGGTGAATATTAGAGGAATTTACATCAAAGGTGAAACAGAAGTTTTAGACATCGGATATATAAATCAGAGTGAGATAACAGAATTGCAAATCGATTGATGACCCGAGCTTTTAAAGCGTTATTAGCGATGATAGCACATAGTTGTTTTACTGTTAAGTATTCATGAGCAACCAATACAAAGTTTTAAGCAATAAACGAAGATAACGCATGGCTTAGGGTCCTGAGTTTAAAGCCCAAAACGATAAAAAAATTAATTTTCTCTCTGTCTTATAAAAAATATTGGCGGCTTTCCGAGTGATGGGAGGAACTTTTTATTATACGTTTAATAATAAAAACACAAAATACCCTTTAAAACGGTAAACAAAAATGCGAATCGATAGTTTAGCATCGATAGTGATAATAGTAACAGACCTGATTAAGAAATAAATTTATTTAATCTGAAGCCAATGGTCGAACCTTGGAAAAGTGTGCGTTTAAAAAGAAGTATTTATTATAATATAAATAATAACTCCCAGACAGGGTATTAATTGCACCTTGCAGATTATACACGATTGTCCGGCTTATCTACTCCCCCTCTCTGATAATGATGGTGACATAAATAAATTCAAGTGAAATTCGCAATTTGAATAATGACCATAGTTTCAGAATTTTTTGTATATATATATATATATGCGCTCGCGGCTTTCAAAATGTGAATTCTCTCATACGAACACGCATATACAGGAAGATTCACAGCACCCGTATCACCTCTTGTTCTCAGAAACAACACGACACCGGGGGTTCACGAAAAAAAGTTGATAACTATACCCTATATGAAGCATCGATTGGTAGTAATCCCATTTACCTGAACATACCGGTAGGGGTATGAGGACTAAGCTTTGAAATGGCAAATGGTGATGTGGGTCAAATAAGGTATAATTGGATAGATCGTCTAAAAGGAAGCAACATTTACAAAGACACCTTTTATCTGACGTGCATAGTTTACGCACAATAAAATAAATCATCTAAGCATATGGTTTGTGACGTGTGTAGTTTATGCACACAAAATTGATCGCAAGCATATTTTTCTTACTACAATCAAACGGAAATAAACGAAACCTTTTGTGTTTCTAGCGTGCATACATAGTTTACCTGCAATCAAAAGGACTTCGGGTATACTGTAAATACCGGTATGGTGTGAGAGAACTACTGTGAACTGGGAAGTGGGGAAACTCATTCGCACACATCACTCTTAGTAAGTGATCTAAATGATGACCAACTTGTATCAGAAACGACTCTGCTCTCCGTTTTAATTCACTGTAGATCGGTGGACCTCAGCACTGACGAGAGATCCACATGCTGCTCTAATTCTGTCTTTCATGCAATGTAAAATGAATGACTGTCTGAATGAACGTACTTTCGATTGTCANAAATGAATGACTGTCTGAATGAACGTACTTTCGATTGTAAGTTAACTTGCATGCAAAACCTGCAGTTCCTGTATGTGTTAGATGGCTTATCTGCTTGTTGCATAGTCCTTCCTTATTCTCCGTTTTTTTTTTTGGAAACACAGTCCAATAATAACAGTTAAGTTTATCCACTTATCATTCGTTGTGCGTAAAGTATGCATTTCAGATACAAAATGCGAGCCATTGTGGTATTTCCGGTTGGATTGTGAGATTCGCTTTAATACTAGCAGTGACCTGTGTGCCTTCTTACAGGGACTCGTGCAGTAGGTATTAGACTGTTTCCGAGCAAATGTGGAAAGTAATGGAGCACTACGCAGAAAGTAAATATGCCATCTACCACATACAGGAACTGCAGGTTTTGCATGCAAGTTAACTGACAATCGAAAGTTCGTTAATTCTGACATTTGGCATTTGACGTGCTGATGACACTAGGAGAATGTCGTCGTATCTGCGGAGCTGCTGCACGTTTATACGCAGAGAGATTCCCACAGCGTATCCATCACTTGTACAACGCATTCCAGCGTATTTCATGTCGCGTGCGCACAACCGGGTTAGTGCCACTGCTACTCAACAAACACCCTCACAAAGGACGACCTGTGAGAGACGATAGGGCTTTTGATGTGTTTGCTCCCATGGTAGTTTATCCTCATGTTTCTACATGGAGGATTGCCCGCGAATCAGGATTGTCTCAAAATACAGTATGGATAATACTCGCTGATAATCGTTTACATCTGTACCATGTACAGCTGCACCTAGAACTTGGGGAATAATGACTTTCCTAAGAGCATTAATTTCTGCAACTGGTACCTAACCAAGGATCGTGCTTTCCATCGCAGCATTTTGTGGACCGATGAGGCCCCTTTCAGAAGTAATTGTGACATTAACATACATAATGCCCATTACTTGTCTGCAGTCAACCCACATTGGCTCCGTCAAATGGATAACCAACATGTGTGAAGACTTAATACTTGGTGTGGCCTTCTCGAACATCGTGTTATGGGACCATATTTCTTTGACTTCCTAGACATCCTAGAGAATATTTTGTATCAGCTGATCGAAGATGTTCCTCTCGCTCTGCGATTAACACTGTGGCTTCAACAGTATGGCTGTCCTGCTCACCTTCCACCCAGGGCTTGGCCAGTTGCTGACATGTTATTCACCAGACGGTGGATTGACGAGTGGATCCTGTAGCTTGGCCACCATGTACCCCAGACTTGTCCCCAAATGACTTATTTTTGTGGGGGAGAATTAAAGACATCGCCTACTGCGTGCGTCCAACAACGAGGGAAGGCATGAAAGACAGAATCAGAGCAGCATGTGGGTATCTCAACTGTACTGAGGTCCGCCGAGCAACTGCGAACGTAAGAAGGAGAGCTGAGTCGTGTGTGATAAAGGATGGTCGACATTTCGAACACTTATGAACAGTGATGTGTGCAAATGAGTGTTCTAAGTTCCCATTCCACAGTGTTTCTCTCACGCCATATCGGTATTTACAGTATACCCGACGTCCATTTCATTTTATATAAACTTATTATGCATGCCAGAAAAACAATATGTTTAATGGATTTCCTTTTCGTTGTAGTTAGAATAACAATAGTTTTCGTTAATTTTCGTTGTACGTAAACTACGCACGTCCAAAGCATATGCTTACATGATTTATATTATTGTGCGTAAAATACGAGTATGCACGTCAGAAAACAACTGTCTTTGTAAATGTTGTCTCCTTTAAAACGATATATCCATATATACCATATTCGACCCCTGTTCCCATTTGCAATTCCAAAGCTCACCCCCTTTACCCCTACCACCGACGTGTTTAGGGGAATAGAATAACTAATACTAATCGATGCTTCGTTTACAGTATAGTTATCACAATTTTTTCGTGAACCCCCGGTGCCGTGTTGTTTTCGAGAAAAAGGGGTGATACGGGTGCTATGAATAATTCTGTATAGTGAATTTAAATCACAGAAGTGTTAACAACTGCGTATTTTCTGAACACATTTGCTCGTGCGAACAGGACACGCAGGTTTTCTGTGTGGGTGCACAAATTATGGGGGTTTTCTTGGTGTGCTCCCATGCCTTTCAATTTAAAAAAATATGTTGACTTTCTCTTTGACTCGTTTTCGTTTATCTTACTTATTTTCTCCCTGAACTCGATACTGTAAAACATCCTGCTGACTGTCAGGCTACTTTCTGAGTGATAAACTGTCTGATACTTTGCCCAGCAATTTCCTATATTCATGATCTCATCTGCCGGAAAAATTGATGAGGAGTGAATGCTTTTTCTCAGAGCTATATCGAGAGTATTGATAATTTCCCGTTGTTTTGTCATCAGATTCCTCTATACCCGAGTCAGTTTACTGAACCGAGGGTTGCAATGGAGCTAGGCGTTACAACAAATAAAACAAGAAAAAAATATTTTTTTCTCCGCGTGGCAGTTACTTCGCAGGAGAGCTGTATTGATAAGTGTTGGCACTGGCCGGTTTTGCGTAAATACGGAAATACTGTGGTGAGCATCCTTCTCACTCCAACACATTTTCAGGAATGCTCAGTGATTAGGATGTATTGTAGTTTTTTGCATGGTCCGTTCTGCATCTGTCTGGTGTCTGTGCGCATTAGTAATTATTGGAAGGATGCCTGGCATGCTTTCCTTCGTTAGTAAGCCCGTTTTGAGTTTCTGTGGGATGATGGGCATCGTGGTTTACACAGACGACGTTTTTTGCAATTGTATAATCGTGGTAGGGAGAGGGCTTAATTTAATGTCTCTGATTTTTAATTGGCAACGAGTTTGAAATCCTCCTACTTTCATAAGCAAAGGCGCGTTCCAGCAGAAGCTGTAATGAGACAATTGCGTTATAACCTGATGAATGGATGTGGTTGGACGCAATTCCAACTGAGATCGCTAAGGTAGAACTGATTTGGGCCTGTTTTACCACTGCATTTACAGGATCGTAATCACGTTAATGTCGTGAATGTGATGCATTAATAATATTTTTGTGCTTTTCTTTGAAGTATGTTATGTCACGTTTCTGCTAGGAGAGTAGGTTATGCGTATTCTTAGAGAATGTTTTCATAGAATATATTTATCGAGGTTACGCCCGCAAAAACTGGCGTGTTCAAATAAAAACATGTCTAAAGGAATGTATTTTTTATTTAATATAAATAATGACATAAAGAAAATGCCGTGGTGGTTAAAGAATAAATTCTCTAAAGAAATTATTTTTTGCAGAACATATAAAACTACATTACACCCGCAAAACTGAACAGTTTATATATAAAATTATTCACACATGAAAGTAAATTAGGAGCATTTACGTGACACTGTTATGTTATTGTAGAGACTTGCACTGTGCCTAACAGTGTGCACCAGGGAGTGAGACGGGGTGTGAATGGAGTTGTATTGGAATGACATGATGGAGAAGAAATTATTGTATTGAAAGATAGCGACCAACAGCTACATACATACACCTTTTTCTCACATATGAAAAATTTAAAGTGGCCTGCTAATCATCGAAGCCAGTTTATCATGGAAGGGGGGCGAGTGGCCTAACACAGCGTACCAAAAAAAAACATGTTTGAAATCAGTGTGGAACTGTGTGGTAACGTAGGTGTCAACTGCCTGGCCAATACGTCGATTAAAACACAAATTTGCCCCTTCTTAATGTGATTTAATTTCCATCTTTTTTGACAGTTATGAGCTGACAGAATGTTACAAAACATTTTCCTAGTCGTGTGCCCAAAACATTTCATGGTGTATTGCTGGAACAGTAAAGATGATTGGTGTCGAGATATTGCAAAAACGTGGTGGGCTTGCTTCGATCACATAGCTCAGGTGCATAGTTATCGTTCACCACCACATGTCGCTTTATACAATGTGCCACATGACCACCAATTCCATTTTCAATAAACATATGCATGTCGTAATCGGTTAGAAGCTCTAGTTTCTCCCCCGTAGTTTTTAACATTGCATCAAATGTGAACCGTGGGGCGCTGACGTAGTGTGCACAGTCTAGTTCGTATGTTGAATCTGCCCACCTGATATACCTGCAGAGCCCGATATGTCACATGGCTAACGGACAATCATAAGCGAGCATGTTATGTCATCAGCACAGTCTAGGAGAAAATGCTGAAAACTTGAGTTATCAGTGCACTCTCCAACAAAATTGTGGAAACTATAGCAACCGCACCATCAATTGAGGAATAACATTGAGGAATATACTCAGGAATGAAGTAGATAAATTAAAGATGTGTTATACTCCGCATCATTTAATATGTGATGTTTATTTTGAATTGAAAGAAAATAAAACTGACAAAAACAAAAATGTTTATGTTTTGACTTAACCTATGCCTATAAAGCCAATATGGCTACCAGAAACAAATATATGCTTGAAGAATTAGTCTGCGTAACTGCCGAACACCTTCGGGTACATATGACAAACTTGAGTCGTCAGTTTCCAAGCACTCCCTGAGTCAAACCGAAGACCACTAGCCACAGCCACAGCCATACAGCTCCCATTTAAAATACATTGGCCCAGAAGGAACATAATCATACTACTCCACTTGTGTTTTGCGAAAGGATTCCCGTGGAGGCTGGACTTCAATATCCTATATGCACACTTGCAGTCTTCATTTTGGCTATTGGCCGCTTGTTTTGGAACACATGTTCTCAATTATTTTCGCAAAAGACATGTGTCTTTGGTAATTAATAATGCAGAGATTAAATAGCTTCTTATTCCGCGAGCTCCAGTCCCACACTCGAACAAAATGGTGTCACTGGCCAGCAACGTGTCGGAACGCCATTCGCCAATCAGCGCCTGGTTAACGTATTATCCAGCCGGCTGCCCAGCAATATAAGCAATTTTCCACAGAGTGCAGTTAACCAATCAGATACCCTGCCTCGTGCAGCCAATCAGTGAATGAGTATGCCCTCATCATAAGAACCGTCATGCTGTTCCGCCTTTGTTTACCTGTCAATTTTGTGCTCGAGGAGTTCCGTAGGCCGACATAGTTTTGATATATGGTTATTGAAGGGTCTTAAGTCACATGAGACACATTAATGAATCCTTTTAGCTAAGGGCGTCGCTAAGATGAATTAGTATGAAGGAAGTGGGTGCATAGTGGAAAAGGCGAAAAGGAGGAGGGGGAAAAGTCAAGGGGACATATCGCGTGTCGTCATGCAAAGACCGCCATTTACAGCCGTCACAACCCCCCTTCAACCCCCCGTAGGGCAGTCGCCCTCGAATATCGTGTTCGTGTCTGACAGCTGTCGTGGCCCCGAGGACATNCCCTTCAACCCCCCGTAGGGCAGTCGCCCTCGAATATCGTGTTCGTGTCTGACAGCTGTCGTGGCCCCGAGGACATATTCGCTTTCCCAGCGTGACGCCTCGCCTGGTTCGCACGAGATTCGCAGGTTGCCGACCTGCAGTTCCGTCCGCCCACTTTCATAGAGCAAAGAGTGGCGACACTGCCATGTGCTGCGTCCAGCTCTTTATTTTGGACTACACACTGTAAACAACTCACTCTTGTATTGCCAACGCCAACATAACATTCGTCACAGCACATCAGTGTGATTAAAAGCTATGTTTAAAGGTGTTGTCTACCCTGATGNCAACGCCAACATAACATTCGTCACAGCACATCAGTGTGATTAAAAGCTATGTTTAAAGGTGTTGTCTACCCTGATGATACAACTTAACGAATCTTTGCCAAAATAAATGTTGTCTGGATCACATTGTTCATATGTTTGTTTCCTACTGTTCATCCAGATGGGAACTGGTAAACATTATTTTGGGCCTTTCACTTCTAATACTTTCTATGATATATTAGGCAATGCAGACCGGCAACCCCTCAATTTCTCAAAATACGTTGTATTTTCAACGTCCTTCTAATAAATTAATTCGGCAGTCAACGATCTCGGTACACGTAACCGCACAAAGCATCAAGTTGAACAGGGCAGCAACTGTAGAGAGTGGAGTGGAAAGGTCTGAGCTGCTATTAAAAACGGGATCTTTAGAGCCAATGAGGGTTAAGTGAGGTGAGTATGGAGCAGCGCCGGAATGCAAGGGTGGGGGAAACAGGGAGATACCCAAGAAACCCTACCGACCAGCGGCATCGTCCGGCACGATTACTACGTGTGAAAATCCGGGAGCGACCCCAACTGGAATCTAACCTGGTTAGCCTTGGTGGGAGGTGAGTAGTCTGACCACTACACCACCGTGANGGGAGCGACCCCAACTGGAATCTAACCTGGTTAGCCTTGGTGGGAGGTGAGTAGTCTGACCACTACACCACCGTGACCCCCGCTGAGTAAGAATTTCTTGTAACATTGATTCCCAATTTAAACCATGTGGCTGAGTGCCTTTTTTCAGTGACTTTAATTCAGATTAGGCCCAAGTATTAGTGATTGATGAGCAGAAACTTAAAAAAATTTGCATTGCAGGGACGTCTGACAATTTTTCATTTATAAGGTATNATTAGTGATTGATGAGCAGAAACTTAAAAAAATTTGCATTGCAGGGACGTCTGACAATTTTTCATTTATAAGGTAGTAAACTTGTATACTCATCAGCTGTTATCTTTGTTGTTATAGTTATACTCTTGACTGGGTTGCTTATAAAGAGAACCTTCGGTTATGTTGGGACTGTTTCTGGCTCTTATTACAACCAAACATGATATGTAAAATTTTATCCAGTTTTTGAAGTAACACAAATGAAGTGATGACGTCAAACCTCACGCTAGAAATATACGACACTTTTTCAATATGTGCTGTTGCGTTATTAGCAAATAATCCGGCTGCTAAATAGTCGCTGCAAAAAAATTCATTTTCTACTTGGCCAAATGTAATTCAATAATTTACTGCTATAAATATTCATATATCTGCTTTTGCAGTGCAGTTAGCAGGTTTTCAGCAATAAAATATAAATTGAATAAAAAAAATTATCCTCATGCCAGCAAAATTTCTAATAAAAAATACATTGCAGGGAGGAAAACATAGCATAATAAATCAAACATAAAAATAACCATGAAAAAAGCAACATTCCTTGGATTATACAGGAATATAATTCAGTAGGTTCCATTTTTACGAACGTCTGTAAGCCGATTAAGGTGATAGAATCCATTCAGAGTTCTATAAAAGGCTACGGTATTAATCCAAGGCCTTTGGACACAAGCTTACATATAATATATATGTGTGCAAATTTCTTTTCTACTTTAACACATTACATACAAAGATAATTCAATTTGATAATTGTTTATTCGTTTGATATAATTTTCCACAATTTCGTGACAAAATCATAATTTTACTATATTTGAGCAATGAGAATAAATTTTGAAGGTTATTTTCAAATATGGAGGAAAATGATTCTATATTCTGTGTTTATTAACTTTAAGATGTATCTTACAAATCGAAATTTTTCCAGAGAAATTAAGTGCATGCTTAATATAAGTTACGAATATCCTTCTGTCAGGAAACAGTACTGATATGTATTAAATTTATATATTTCTACGTGTATTATTGCGCATTATTTTGTCTTGGTTCGGGGGTAGCTAATGGCATTTATGACATTTATTTACTTGTACTTGTAATCTTCGTTTTATTATTACAATAACACAAAAACTGTAAAACAGACCATTTTACAGCAATTCCACAAAAAAAAACATTGAGTCAATCTCAGCCAAAGACTGTTCTTGGTAAATTGCGCACTTTAGAAAGCCCTGCTATGTCTACTTTCAGCATGTTGATTTCGTATATTTCCGCGTACCTAACAAAATTAACACTACTTTCAGCTGATGTTTACATCAGTTGGCTCATATATCCACTGCATACTCATAAAAACAACAATGAAATGTAATAAATATTGTAATGATCACTATTAACTAGTACACGTTAATTTCAGTGAATATTGGTTTGTGAATATTGGCTGATGTTCACGATTAATTTTGTGTTTGGATATATATTAATGCCTTTTACTGTGGTCAACACTCCCGAGTTCATAAGAAAATATGTTTTTTTTACGTTGTGAACAGAATAGCAAAAGAATTAAACATTATTCTCCTTCCCGTAATAACAACAACGCCAAGACAATTCGAACGTTCGCCTTTAAAAAGGGTGAGAAGATGAAACGCTCACATGTTATACGTTAATTGCATACTAGGGTGGTCCTTATATGGGTAAAAAAAAATTTTTTTCGAATTTTTCACGGGGCACCATCTCATTTGATT
>NQII01015445.1:0-10292 GCA_002778355.1 Clitarchus hookeri
AAAGCCTCCAACATCTGAATACTAACCAGTAATGTTTAGGTCAATCTGAACTGTAATGTGCAGGTAGCCAAAAAGAATGGTTTACATTATTTGTACAAAATTATAACATTCTATTCCATTTGCAGGAGGATGGTACTGTTATGATGAACGAAGTTGTCATAATCGCTGGATGAGACTACGCCATCTAATGACGTCAAAGCAATGGACTGAGACAAAGACAGGCTAGTACACAAGAAGTGTGTTTGTAACCAATGCCATTATTGTATTATTTTAACAATGGAAATTTCCCAAGCATCATCATTACAGATAAGGAAAGTGATGGAATGAAATTAACAAAAGGGAAACTTCCACTTTTAATATATAAAAATGAAATTTTCAGTGACTTATTTAAAAGCTGTGTTTCTTTAAATATGGAAAACTACACCCCTTTCAAGTGGCCTTGAAGATTTTTTATGGGTTAAATTACCAGTCTGTATAATTTAATTGGGTTCATATACCCACAATATAATTTCATACATTTTTGCAGAGTAAGATTGTGTGATTTTTTTATACATCTTAACTTGTCAAAAATCAGTTAAGTTTTACAGGTTTTAATTTATCTACTGTAAACTGACCTTCGCATTTCAAAACTTGTGTAATTATGTTTTTCCTGGTTTTTTTTTCTTCCATAGTTGGTGGAATCCTCTCAGCTAATCCTGAAGAAAACCCATTTTGGTGGGATTCAAACCATGTGTAAGTACCAATCTGTTTTACATGGTTTCCACACACACACTGTACACATCAGACATAATTTTTAAATTTTACACAATTTACATACGCAAACTACAAAATTTTATTTGAACGTAACTTTGGGAGATCTTGCAAAAATGCTCTGCCTTTCATATGCAATGGCTAATTTTAAAAAAGTAAAACCAAACATGCAAAAATTTGTTACAGTTTTAAAATACAGTAGATCCTGATATAAAGTTGGTTTATGTTCCCTAACACCAGAACTTTAAAAGAAAATAACTTTGTAGATGTAACATTTTCCCATAGGGACAACATTATATCCAGTGGTATGTTCCCAGTCACTTCGGAGTACCAAGAATTTCCATACTTCATAAACCATGCATCGTTACACTAACATGCAGTACAAATTGTTTGAATGTCAATTAACCTTTACAATGTAGCATGCCAATGGAAACGTTATAGCAAAACATGGCAGAATGTTATCAACTACTCTGTAATGAAACAACTTAACAGCAGGCAACGTTACAGCAGAACTTGCTGTACATAAAGGCACAATTTAAAAGCCTAACTATATACCATAGGTTTATATTAAGTTACTTTCACCTACAGGATCTCCTGTAGTGTTTACTGAAAAATACATACACGAGCAGTTGAATTAGAGATGGCTGTTTAGTAGCATGTAGCGCTTCCTTTCACCCTGAAGACGGAGGTGATGTGGCATGGCATAAACTCCACAAGACACCAGGAGCAGTTGGGAGTCAAACTGACACACGACCGCTGCACAACCTCCCACAATGCATGGAGACTAGTCGGAGCAAGATTCAAGGTGTGCACATCGCTCTCGACAGCATCCCAGATGTGTTCGATAGGATTGAGGTAGGGTGACATGGAGGGCCAGGCAAGCAACCTCAAGTCTGTGGAGTGTTCACCCAACCACTCAGTTACAGTTCGGGAGTGGACGACCAATGCATTGTCTTGCTGTAGGAACAGGTCGTTTGCAGGGTGCTGCAGGAGCAGAGATGGGTTCACGTGATCTGCCAGCAGGTCACTCCATCATTCGTCGGCAACGAATGATGGTACATGTACCAGGAAACCCATTTCATCCAATGTAAATGGTCCCAATATGAGGATATGATGTACGCCACTGCAGTTGTCCCTGGCAGTAATGGTTTTACCCAAATCAATGAACTCACTGTACGCTCTAGACGTGGTGGCCCGTGGGAGTCCCAGTGCCTGTATGATGTCGGAGATGGATTGCCCCATACATTGGATGCCAACCATATGACCACAATTACGTGCGTTGAGATCATGTTTCTTTCCAATTCTGTGCTCAACTATTCCTCAGATGGTCAATGTCCAACAACATCCTAGTCATGCATGGCTGGCCACTATTCCATTCAACGGGGTGACCACAGTACCATTTTGGCGACACAGAAGGTGCGTCCAATTTGACTGCTCACGAGAGTATTTGCCTTCACTGAAATTTTAACACTGGATCAAAAACCATAAACAAACTAAACTAATAAAGTAATTTTCTGGCGTGATCCAGTGTAAGAACTGTTCATGCCACAGACACTTTGTCCTGCCATTCCAAGCTGGTGGCTTCAGAAGAACAATACGTTTCATACAGAGTTATATACAAATGACAATGGATGACTGGCTTCCATGTTGAAACATTACAACACCTTGTAGTCTGTCACAGTCCCAATGCAGAATATTGAGTTAGACTGATGTTTGCCTGGTGGTGTGCAGGTTTGTGCCATACTGCTCGAGTGACTCGTGGAGTGGGTCACGCATGCATCCAAGTGGGGACGTCAAGTTCAGCTTCATGGGTGCTGCAATTGTGAGGCAAGTCATCAAAGACCTCCTGCCCGTCGGTCTGAGGAACGCCACTTCACTCCTTCTGGCTGGAAGCAGGTTAGCCAACACCATTTTCGTTTCAATGTGTTGTGCATCAGTTGCTGCATCAGGTTTTTTTTTTGTTTAAAGTTGGCTACACCCAAGCCTTGTTTTGTTTCCGACTATAATGTAGTTGTGGTTATGTGATGGCGGGTGCTTTGTTATTGTTCTTGTGATGCCGAGTTATTTTGGACGTTATTAAATGATAGACTGGTATTCAAGCTTTTTATTTTTAACAATTTTCTCGTTGTGCAAATTTCATTTAAAAAGCACTTCAACTGAAATTTTTTTAATTTTGTTTACCACTTTCCCACAAGATTCTCTGTTCCCATCACATGTGAAATATCTAAAATCCCACACTATAAACACAAAGGATCTACTTACTTGAAGTAATGGTTATGTCTGCAGATTCTACAGTCAGCCTTACATTCACATATGCCTTATCTTTTGGTATAAATGCTGCAATACTTATTATTTTGAGAAGGCATCAATCACTGCATGAATTAAATAATGCATTATAACATACACATTTGTCAGCAAATGGAACTGAATGCGGGAACCTCTGATCAAGGATTATTTTGTGAAAGAAACTCATTTAAATATTATATTCATAAACATTAACTGCATTTTATTTATAAAATACAATGAAAACTTTGATAACTGACTAAAACATGAGGTTGGAACACATGGAGCTGCCCACTGCATTTCTACTGCGTATTCATTTTTTTTATACCCTTCTAAGACTAGCATCCACCTACTCACACAATTATTACCACGATTTCTGTTTTGTTACATATTTTTGTTGTTCACTTCATATTTTCCATATTAAAATGTGACACAATAATGTCCAAAATAGTTCTGATAAGAGTTTATTAAAATCAAAGAATTTTAAAGGAAAAGATCTGTGTAGATGTAACATATTCATCATAAAAACACCACAAATCAATCAAAATGTTTAAGTCCAGAAAGTTCTAAAAATTGTCAAGCATAGTCAGGATGCCCTACAACTCTTGATATCACAGACCCCTCGGATTAACATAAAAGAAACAATAAAAAATGAAAAACACCTTCAGAAAAACAAAAATGAACTTACATTGGTCTGAGTCTTAGAGTAAAATAAAAATCTATAATGAAAANAAAACACCTTCAGAAAAACAAAAATGAACTTACATTGGTCTGAGTCTTAGAGTAAAATAAAAATCTATAATGAAAATCTTTCCCCCGACAAAACTTAATTCATTAAAAAAATATATGTCTGCAGGCTGTAAATGTAAATAATATACGCTGGCCGCAGAAACAAATTAAAAATACTTATACAGCCAGCACAACTGCATGTGACAAATTAGGGGCTCTTCATTTCTCCCTTAATATGCTTGAGAAGCACCAGCCATCTTCATGCATAGTCTATAATCAACTACCCTGCATAAAATTCCACATTAAAAAAAAAATACTAGAGACAACACTACAAGAAAAAGTTAGGTATGGTAGTGTTTTTACAGAAGGATCAAGACTTCTGTGGGTGTGCAGAGAAAGTTACATATAATAATTTACGGAAAGTGGGACATCTTCAATAGAGAAAGTGCCTGCTAGTACTTACCTTGGTCGCTACTGCAATTTAAAATAATTTGCGAGACTCTTTTAACACGTTACATCAGTATGTCCTTACCACACAAACGGTTAAAGAGCAGATTTATAAAAAATTACATACTCTATACATACACAGTGTTATGATGCAGAGTGGCGCGTTAAGGCCACCATATTTGTAGCATTCCACGTCTGGGTATGACGAATGGAAATTATCACTCTGTTAGCTCAGTTGATAGTAACATGAAACTTTAAAGGCAACAATAAATATAAAAAAAAAGTCCAATGTGTGTTTATTACTCTGCACTTTTATTTATCAATCCAATGAAACAGTTCACATACAATCGTCAGGTATGCAGAGTACGAACCAGTTTACAGGCAAGGGGCCAAAGCTTCTGCACAGCAAGATAAAGCAGGTCGAAGCACTAGCAATGACAACGTGATTCCAAAATGTTCCACTTGTGGTAGCAAACAAGGGAAACATCGGTCCAAGTGTCCGGCTAGCGAGTCGAAATGCTATCGCTGTGGCAAAGCCGGTCCCTAGGGTAGGTGCTGCGTGCATGGGGAGGTGCAGGAGTTCGGCGAAGGGAAGGCACGTAGTAGGCCTAGTGGTGTTTTGTTGGAGAAACAACAGACATTTCACCACAATTATTACTTGGGAGAAGTAGCATTGGAGATTTGCTCTGACCCTTGGCGTGTAAAATTAAAGCTGTGTGGCAAGGAACTTTCACTGACGGTCGACACAGGGGCTGACGTGACAGTAACAGGAGAACATGTTTGTTATGACCTAAATTTAATTGTCTGTGCAACAGAAAGAAAGCTTTTTGGAGCCGGAAAAAATACCATCAATGTAGTAGGCGCTACCACAGCAACACTTTCCTACGGCAGCCAGAAAGTGACGCAGGAAATATTCGTGGTAAAAGAGCAACCAGAGCCAGNACCACAGCAACACTTTCCTACGGCAGCCAGAAAGTGACGCAGGAAATATTCGTGGTAAAAGAGCAACCAGAGCCAGTACTTGGTCGGCCAGCCTTAAAGGCACTAGACCTACACAGGCTCCGGAGAAAAAAAATACTTCTCATCTGTGAAATCAACTGTATATTTTGTCAAGATTTTTATTGCTTGTTCCAAATCCTGGTGACAAAACTTCTCATGAAACGTTCTCAATGAATTATCCGTGATCGAGATATTGGCAGAGCGAGAAGTTCTAAACCGCATGTGATACAATTTGTTAATCCGCAATCCATTTGCGTAAATGACTCCCCTTTTGACGGTTTTACACGAATTGCTGTCCGTTAATTCACGTTAGCCTTCATCGAGGTCTGAAATGACAGAAAAAAAGTTAAATTTTATGTCTGGGACATATAAAAACTTCTTTCAGTTAAGTTGATATCCACTGTCCCATCACAGGCTTCTAAACAGATAAGTGCCCATCCCAAAAGCTTTGATACTTGAGACATTTCCAATTTCTAATGTTTTTGGTTCACTGAATGCGACATAATTTGAAAGTAACTCTTCCTGTCCACTTGTGCTCGCTGACCCTACTATGAGCTACCCATGTTTGATCACCACCTGCAACACTACTTCTCATTAGTAACTTTCTGACTCAAGGGTTACATCTGCTGCTCTTTTGGTTGGTTTTTTATATTTGTCCTTCGGATAGCTCTCGGGGAAAATTCCTACTAGTGGTGGGGCCACGGCAATGTCGGGCAAAATGCCCTACCTTTCTACAGTTATAGCAGATCTTAGAATTCTGAAGAGCACTGTGCTGCTCAACATGGGGCTTAAAATTTTGTTTTGTGTACTAGATCATTAAATTCAAGATTGGAAACATTTCCTTGATTCTGCTCAGGTGAACAGTTAGAAAATTATCCTCTGACATGCTCTCCCATGTTGAAATAAAATGTTTGTAGTCAAGAGGTAGCAACGTAAAAATTTTGAAGGAAAAAAAAAAAAAAAAAATTGTCACTCAGAGGCTCCCTCAACTCATTTGACTCATAACTTCAGCTCCTCAAGTAGAGCTATGGTCATTGATGCAATAGACTTTTCGTGCCAAGCATAATTCATGAATTTCTGGTGGATAAAATAAATGCTACTCCCCGGCTTCTGCTCAAACACGCCATAAAGTTTTGTCCACATTTCATGGCCAATCTGACAATTGATAATGAGAGGCAACGTACCTTCTTCAATTCAGGAAACAAGTATTTCCATGACCTGCTCATCTTTGCACTTCCAGTCTTTGCATGCTGTGGTGTCTTTTTCCTTTACAGAGTCTCCGACAACAGTATCCAACAGACCTTTTGATTTTAAAACAATTTTTAGCTGAAATTTCCAAACAGACCTGGTGTCTCAGTTATTTCGCAGTTTTGAAACAGTGTTTTCCTTCTCACACATTTTGACAACTAGTTCACACTGCTCACACAGGCTTTAATTGACAGATCACTTAGAAAGTTCACACAGAAAAGTTTCACACTGATCTTTTTATTCTTCAGATCACATCGGGGCCCTTAATTGTGTATAAATAATAACTGTTTTGAAAAACAAAAATATTTTTAATGGAAAAGCAAACTTAATGAACACACAGCTACATAATTAAGAATAGAGGTAAATAACTCAGAGAAAACGTCCATAGAACAACTACTTAGAGGTCAACAACTTGTTGTGATGCTGGCAAATTTTCACCACATATAGGCTCATGGTAGTATTTGAACTTTTTCTGCCATTGTAGTCAGTTACTTGCCACATCCCCATCCTGCCGCAGTTTTGTGATTGGTTTTATTGGTGAATAAATTCTTACGTCAAGTATTTAACAACTGCACCTTGTAAGATGTTGAGTAAAGATCAAGTTAATGGTCAGTTTAACAAACATTTAATCGTTCATACTCTGTCTCCATCTTTTATCCTCCAAACCCCTTGCTAAAAACCTCTGTATTGTCGTCCTGCAACCAACCTAACCGTGCACACGAGAGCCTATCTGGAGAAGTGGCTCCCACACAGGTGGCTGAACTGTGTAAGACCAATCTCCTGGCCTGCAAGTTCCCTTGATCTGAATCCAGTGGATTAACACCAATGGAGACACCTCAAGATCATCATTCACGCAACACCTGTTACTGACACTGCAATGCTTTGCCAACGTGTGGAACAAGAATTCCTGCAGATCCTTGGCAGACCTGAGGTGTCACACACACACTGATATGATGTGTGTAGGCATTCTTTCAAAAAAAAAAAGGTGGACATTTTAAGCATCTCTTGTAAGAGTGAATCACTGTTAGTAAACATACAGAGCTGCAGTGACACAAACACGAGTGTGTCAAGTACGGCTGTTGAACAATTTTAGCAGAAACTTGGAAGATCCTGACTCGAAACCATCCCATCTCTAATGACCTCGCTGTCGATGAGAAGTTAAGCCCTACCTACCTACCTACCTACCTACCTACCCACCCTCGGGAACCATCAAACCTAGAACATGCGTTCATATGGATTCTCAATTATTTTTTGAGGTTCACCACCCGGTTACTTTCCACATGAATCAACACATCCTGTATAATAAAGAAATATTGAAATAGTTTAAATTCTGACCACCCTTTGACAAACTCCTGTTTCATTTGGTAGTTCTCAGTATAACTCAGCATCAGCATATTACTGGCTTTGAAAAGATGTGTTGCGCATGTGTTTATAAGTTTACCTCCATTGTGTTAGCCTTGAACTATAGCACACAACTATTTAGAATATATAATAGCAAGATTTCTTAGTAGTGAGACGACACGACTGGATTGCAGTGCAGGTGGCACGGGCGTGATCGTAAACCTCGACCCCGTGACAGAACTGCTGCACCACCAGATGGGACTGCAGAACATCGAAGTACGTGGTGCGTCCGACTCTGGTTGGTTCCTCGACCGAGCTCCCTACTCGCACGAAGGCCACTTGCTCAGCCCCTCCGAGGCCATCCGCCGAGGGCTGGACTTGTGGCAAGGACGTGTCTCGCCACACTGCCACCACCACTACCCCGGCGAGCCGTGGCGCTGCTATTTTGGCTATCGCTCCTACCCGACGCTCACAGGTATGCAATGTCTCTTTCGCTTCACACATTCACTGCTGGAGCTTAGAACTGTAATTGTATTTATGTAAAATCTTGAAGTTGATGCTTCATAATTAATTAATGCTGAATTATAATACAATTTATGAATGCTACAAATGGCACTAGATGCAAAAATGCCTACAAGAGTCAGCCACATGGGTTCAGGTGAAGATGCCTGCATGCTGTCCGACACTTGTAAGCATCGCCAGCAGGGAATGTGTTGGTTGAACATTCAGCTGCGACTATCCAGCACTTGTCTCTCTTGTTTGTGTGATGCAGCTCCCTTATTTGTGTTCCAATGGCTGTTTGACGAAGCACAAATGGCAGCAGACAACGTGGGAGCCCCAGTAACCAAACAACAGTGGGACTATATCCACAAGATGGGCGACAGCCTGCGAAACTCATTCCAGAATGTATCGTAAGTCAGTATAACTCCGTTGGAGTGACTGAAACTTATTTAATGACCATGTATCAAAATATATTTTTCATACTGTGCATTTTAATTCACGCCATTAAATCGTATTTTTATTGTAATTTTCTTTAGGAAAACAGGTTCATGGGATTGTCTCTTTTCTTTGTGTGCGTACATAAGAACTTTGTATTTTTGCATGAACATATGTGAATGTGCATACCCCTCTAGCACAAGTTGGCACAACTTAGCCCAAATTTAGGGAAAGTGGGGAACAAAATTTTATTTCTTTAAAGCTACTCAAAAAAAAAAGAAATTACAAACTTAACAATCATAAATGCAAATTTGAGTCAATTCATGGCCTATATAGATATTCATTAATACAGAACAGAAATTTTTGTAACTTTAGCACCTTTTCTAACAACCTGTAAAAACTGTCACAAATTGGGTGGGAATATGTTGGTTGGCCCTCTAGATATGACATTAAACCTCAATATTTTTCATGTGGCGATATTCATACATGGAGGACAAAAATGTTATGTATCAGCACAATTGATGATTGTATACCGCCAGTATATAAAGTTAGAGTAAAATTTATTACTTAGTTTTGTTGATATAGCACACTTAGCTAAAATAATTTATCGCTGCCATTCTGAAAATAAGTGTCTGTCACACTTAAAAAATACATATATTAATATGGCCTACCACATTGCAAATTCTTCGCCAAATTTGGTACGAATGAGTTGATTGTCACCCAAGATATGTCACAAAAACGTTTTTTTGTGGGCCTATCTTACAAAATAGCAGAGAAATAACACCCTGTATAGACAAAATTTGATGGTTGTCGTAGGTACTGCCAGTATACAAACTTAAGTTGGAATTTGTTTCGTTAATAAAATATTTTCAGCTAAAATATTTATATAGCCACCATTTTGAAAATAAGTGCCTGGCCTACTTGAAACATAACATTTCATACCACCAGTTGCAGTACTATTTGTTTGCCAAATCTGGTAGGAGTCTGTCAATTGTTTACCGAGCTATTACACAAAAACTTAATTTTTTCATGTGGCACATCTTACAAAATGCAGACGAAAGATATTCCGTGTAGACACCTTTGATAGTTGTAATATAAACTACCAGCATACAAAGATAAGTTGGAATTGATTATGTTGTTCTGAGGATATAGCATTCTAGGCTAAAATAACTATATGTCCGCCATTTTGAAAACAAGTGTCTAACGTACTTAAAACGTACCTTTTTACATCATCTGCCATAGTACAACTTGTTTTCCAGATTTTATAGGAATCTGTGAATTGTTTCCTAAGATATGACATAAAATGCATGATAGTTTATGGCAACTGTATTTTTATCACATTTAAAAGGGGCAACGGTGGCTTAGTGTCCAGGGAGCTCGCCTCCCACCACGGCGATCCGGGTTCAATCCCCGGCGGGTTCACTCCCGGATTTTTGCACGTGGGAAACGTGCTGGACGATGCCGCTTGCCGGCGGGTTTTCTCGGGGTACTCCTGTTTCCCCCGCCCTTGCATTCCAGCGCCGCTCCATTATAGGGCCTCATTTCTGTCATGCCCGGGG
>NQII01015446.1:2881-16280 GCA_002778355.1 Clitarchus hookeri
GGGGGGGGGGGGAGCGACATTTGGCGTAGCGTAACCTGAAATAATGTTACAGGCGTAGTAAAAACCCATAAAAATATATGCACACATAACTTTGCTCTGCGGTTATATGCAGTATTAATAAGATATGTTCACCTGATAAGAATTATCATCCTACAATTATTTCAGGAATCCTGCAAAATATATTTATTGAAGTGGAAATATATGCAACTTAATTATGTACAAATAAACTCAAATGTTTTAATCGCAAACACGAATAACGTTCACTTGGTATATATATATATTTTTTTAATTCCTCAATAACTTGGTCCACGTCTTACCTTTGTTGCAAGTTGTTTTCCAATGAACGGAAGCATAAGGTTATTCGGTCGTTCTTGGTTCATGGTTGACCTAAGCTTGCTTTCCACATGACCGGTTTGGAAAATATTCGTTCACACGATCCACTAGTCACATGAATGACAATAAACCCAGTAGCAGTCTTCGTGTGCTGTGTAGATATACTTCATAAACAGCTATGTTTTAACCACTCCATCCATTCGCTACATCCTTGTTCAGTAAGAGTTCTGTCTGTGTCGATCTTATTCCCCCTTTAAACTCATCTGGAGAAAGATTAAAATTCTTTGACAAAATAGCAATTCAATCTATGTTTATTACCGGTTTAATCATATTTGCTGCTTCTGTAACAATCACAGCTGTTTCTTGGTTAAACCGTGTTCGAATTTCGACTTTCTTCGCTTCAGGAAAATGTTCATTTTGCCAATTTTTATTCAAATGCACGTGCATGCCTTTCTTCGTTCGCTGGAAGAAACTTCAACTCTATTTTCTTCACAAATTTCTGAAGAATATGTTAAGAAGCGAACAATCACTACATTTAGTATAACTATTATAGAGGAAGATTACTTAGTATTATCTTTCATTTCGCTTAGAAACTGTTCCAATTATAAGTGACCTTGCTAATTCCAAATACTTGCTTTCTAGATAGAAGGAAACAACAAGGGAATTAACTGAACATATATATATATCTACAACTCAGGGATTTAAAACTGCATATATATTATCAGTCACCTTTGCAATAAAACGTTGTAGATATGACCAAGCATGTAATTTACACTCTCAACGTTATAGCACATGCCATATCAACCAGAGAAGCGAACAATCACTACATTTAGTATAATTGCATTTTATAATTAGCATTTTATTTTTCATTGAAATATGCATTATCACAACGCATAACTTCTAATGATGATAGCAAGTGGCATGCGTCTCCCATAGCAGTTAAAATATCTACCTTAGGATCTTAAAGTAGCTTAAATGACTTTAACATTCATTTGTAGAATAGAATGTATGAATTTAATGCCTATCGAGAATTGAAAACTTGGCAGTGTTAGTTTGGATGACTTGAGTGAATAGTTTTCACCGTAGCTGAGAAATTGTGACATAGTGCNTGAAAACTTGGCAGTGTTAGTTTGGATGACTTGAGTGAATAGTTTTCACCGTAGCTGAGAAATTGTGACATAGTGCAGCGAATGCGTTGACTCCACAAGCCCATCTTGTTATTGACAAAGATTTCAGTGTTCTCAGTTTTGTTTCAACACTTTCAGAGAATTGTTCGAAAACTGCACCGCGAGTAGGGCTGCCTTCTATAAAGTTGTGCAGCCACTAAACTATTTCCAAAAAAATAAATAAACCGTTTTTAGATCTTGCTAAACACGAACCAACCAGTACGAAATTCAAACAGTGTGGGAAACAACGAGCATTTGCTATTAATGACTTTGCATCTGGATTTTAACACCACTTATCTGACCTGCTGTTGTTGATGCGCCGTCAAAACATACAGATTTCCAGTTGAGATTCAATTCTTCCATCACCCTGTTCAGTATGCTGAAAATTGTTTGTGCTTCTGTAACAGGTAATTGCTGAAGACCAACAAGTATTTCAATCTCTTTATTTTGATTGTCTTCGAAATATATAATAATAACAACCATTTTGCTAATGGAGACCGCGGACATGTATTTCATTTGCAATAAGCGATTTATTTTTATCCTTCAGTGTTTTAATTTGTAGTTCACTTACGTGNCGCGGACATGTATTTCATTTGCAATAAGCGATTTATTTTTATCCTTCAGTGTTTTAATTTGTAGTTCACTTACGTGTTACATTAATGGCTTCATTAGGGGAAGGGGGCACTATCCACCTGGCCTATCCTGTAGGCACGCCTATGTTAATTGTTGTTCAAAACTTTATAAACACCTAAAGTTTTTTTTTTAATTCGTGGTTTTCCAAATGTCAGTCAAGCAGTTTCTCAACACCCCCGCACCTGTCTCCTTTCTGAATAATGCAAAAGTACAAAATTTTCTTTTTTTTTTTATTTTTTATTATTGATGCTTTGTTTTCTTATTCCTTTTATGGATTACATTTAAATATAAAATTGCGAACTATCAATAGCCCATTCACGGTTACTTCCAACTTTTCTGAAGCCCTGCTGAAGCTCTACTTTCAGGCTATTCCTCCGCCTCATGCAAACAAGGCTTAACCCAGTTTAAAAAATTTCACCAAAGTGACAACGCACCCCATACATGCGCGCTCGGTGTAATAACATTTTGCATGAGAACTATTTCTTACTAGGCATTACCAATGTACCTTCTTCCCCTCTGCTTTTATTCGTAGATAAGATATAGATAAAATATCAATAAAAGTTCAACATAACCAAAACCAAGATACTTTTATGTCAACAGAAGTATAAAACGCTTGTGATACATGACATATTTAGTAAACAACCAAGCACTTCATATATGGGGTGATTTTTCTAAGGTTACAAAATAGCTGATAAAAGATACTCTGTGCAGACACATTTAATTGGTGTGATCTATATTGCCAGCATCCAAACATAGGCTGAAGTTGTTTGTA
Source organism: Clitarchus hookeri (assembly GCA_002778355.1). Classification (NCBI taxonomy): domain Eukaryota; kingdom Metazoa; phylum Arthropoda; class Insecta; order Phasmatodea; family Phasmatidae; genus Clitarchus; species Clitarchus hookeri. Next base: position 5,786 of record NQII01015446.1, read on the forward strand.
TAGTTTTGTTTATATAGCAAACTAAGCTAAAATGTTTACATGGCTGCCATTTTGAAAATAAGTGTCTGACGTACTGATTACAAACCATTTTACAACGTCTCCGGTAGAACTACTTGTTTGCCATATGTGGTAGTAATCGGTTGAGTTGTCCCGGGGATATCGTATGAAAACATAATTTTTAATGAGAGCCGATGAGGGTGAAGCGAGGTGAGTATGGAGCAGCGCCGGAATGAAGGGGCGGGGTAATCGGGAGATCCTCGAGAAACCCCGTTGACCAGATTCATCGTCCGGCACGATTCCCACATGTGAAAATCCGTGAGCGANCGGGAGATCCTCGAGAAACCCCGTTGACCAGATTCATCGTCCGGCACGATTCCCACATGTGAAAATCCGTGAGCGACCCCGCCGGGAATCGAACTCAGTTCGCCTAGGTGGGAGGCGAGTAGTGTAATCCCAGAGTTTCTTGGCCTCACAGTCGAGCCAGAGGAAAAATTCCATAGCATAGACCGCAAAAAATACAGAAGAAAATTTTTCCCATGAGACAGGATTGAGGCATTCGGTTATTTCGACTGCTCCCAGAAAATTACAGCACTAAACGNAGAAAATTTTTCCCATGAGACAGGATTGAGGCATTCGGTTATTTCGACTGCTCCCAGAAAATTACAGCACTAAACGTATTCAGGAACAACCGCCGAGGGAATTTATGAACATTGATTTTATCCCACGAATTTGAAAAACTGCTTTCTAACAATTCCTTTACCGTTTCGTTCATCATCCGCTAAAACTGGGCGAATACTGCACAAAAACCGTTTAACTCAATTTTGTTAACACACTTACACCAACACAGAATTCTGTTGTATCTGCACAGCCCAGCTCTGCACAGTACTACACAGCATTGCACGGACAATGGTTGAATGAAACGAAGATTTGGGCTCCAATAAGACTGACAGAGGCCAGTCCGCTGATATCAAATTGAAAGTAGCGAGTTCCAAGAAGTGTATGAAAGATTTTTGCACAAAGTTGCTCTGACCTTGCCACCGGATNAAGATTTTTGCACAAAGTTGCTCTGACCTTGCCACCGGATGTAAAATCCTTTGACTTTTATAAATCATACACTGAGCAAAAAGGGAACAGCTTCGACTGGTATGAAAGGTGGCTTCTGAAAACCAATGGAGATCTTTGTTGTGAGAATTCTGAGTAGTAAACATCAGGATGCAGCACTCGAATTACATTTTTTAATGCAAAAGAGAAATCCAGGTACTATTCTTATGTGCGAAGAGACAAACTGAGAGTTCCTACTAACCTTGAAATTACAGACAGATTGGTTTTGAATCTAAAAACACATACAGAAGTATATCAAAGAGTTGAGTTTCTGGAATATTTAGTCGATCTTCAAGAGAACCAGTTGAGAATTTGTTGTAAAAGTTTCACCTGTCTCTAGAAAAAAAAATCATAAAAACGTCAGAGTTCACTGTAGGTTGCCTTCTACTGAAGAACTATCCAGAGAAAAACAAAGAACTGTTGGGGCTTGTGCATGCTTGTATGCTGCTGAATTTCAAGATAAATCTAAAAAAGTTGTTGAAGATTTGAGAGAGGTTGAAGAAGTAAGGCGTGAATATATTTCTTTAAATAATTTTAATTTGAGAATCATCTACCATCGTCTTTTGAAAACGGATTGTTTGCAGTATTTTGGAACGAAAAATTTCCTCTAAGAAGGTTTATATCGATGATGTCAAATTGTTGTGATGAACAATCATTTTGTAATGACGCAATATTCGGAATTTTTCGGGACTCAAGTGTAAAATTCTTTCGTGTTTGTGAAGCTTTGGGACAGCTTCGTAATATTTTTATCGTGTTTCAGTTTTAGCCGTGGTGGCCAGTTTCCCGTCTTAGTTTATCAGGCGGACGTGTGCATTTGTAGGTTAAGGGGCAGACGTCTGCGTGTTAAGTTTTTATCAGGAGTCCTGGTTACAGTTTTCGTTTCGAACTTTGGAGTTTTTGAAACCTCAGCATTATTTAGTTCCTTCGGCGCAGTTTTAATATGTCAACAAGTTTTTGTGGACGGCGAAGTTTGTTAATGTTGACGGCGCGGCAGTCGATAACTTGTTGAGCGCGGGGCACGTGCAGTTTTAGATGACGCTGCTGGCAGATGCCGGATGCCGGGCGCTTATCGCAGGAGTAGTTCGTACGGAGCAGTTAGATAACGAGGGAGAGCGTACGTGGCCAGGCCGTTATCTTAGGAGAGGGGGGTGATAGGCAGCACAAAAAGGGCATCTGTCTGTCGCCCTGGGGTCAGTCTTGGTCAGTCTTGGGCAGGCTTATTCATTGAGAGTCTTCTAGGGAGTTACTTCACGTCGCCCGTGAGGGCAGGTCAGCGCAGTCGAGAAGTATCATGCAATGCTAGCCTAGGCCGCGTTCGGGCAGGATTAGAACCCCCACATCGGCCACTAGACTGTATTACTTCATTTCTCAGCCGGTGTGGGAGGTAGCAGCAGATATTCTTTATTCGGGCTAATATTCATGAGACGTTAATACACGGAAACCACTGTGGCGCTGTTTTTTGTACTTTCATATTTATCTGTAAGGTTCGTACTCTGCAATTTGGACTTCTTCTGTGAACTGTGGTGCTGAGTGTTAAATAAATAGTTAAATAAATAAAGTACTTAACAAACTAATTTGGAACTTCTTCATTCTTAATTAATAATGTTCAATTCTATGAATCTCGTGTTTCTACCCTGAGCAAGCCGTGGCAAGTAAACAGTCGACAGTGTAAGCGGCGAAAAGTTACAAGATGGCGCCTAACCTTTGAGGCTGCTATATGATTAAATATACGCTTGTAACAGAAAAGACGGAACTTTACAATATGGCGCTCAACTGTGAGCTATTATAAATAATTATAGTGTGAAAGTCACCAACGCAATTATTACAATTTTCAAAACTTTAGATCATGAGTAATGTTGAAAGAGGTTTTATGCAAAAATAATATTTCAGCACTGGAAATCAATTTATTTAATTGTAATTGTTTTATGAGCACAGACCTAGAGTACAATTGTTTCTACCCATAAGAATGTGTATGTTATATGTATAACCACATGGGAATTATTTTCCTTTCACTTTCATTTTCCCGTAGCAGCATAACGAAGAGCTACAATGTAGATATCAAGAATATGGTGTCGGTAACTATAACTCGTATTTAAATATTATGAACAACACAAAACCATTTAATTTACAGATGCAAGTACACGAGTAACAACAAACGTGTCTCGCTGTGTTTTCATGCAGTTCAGTTGAATGTGGGAGGGGGTCTCACTTGAGGGTGGACACGGGGGACCTTACTGGATTTCAATCCGGGCCTGTAAACATGAGAGATAATTCCGTATCTTAATGTCTTATTAATAGCCTGATATTTAGATTTCCGTACAGCGAATTTATGACGTTTAGCTCCTCTTTGTGCTATGAGCGTAAGGGTAAGAATTTGCATATCAGTAATGTATACGTGCTTCTAAAACCTTCAGTTTCCCTTCAGTTAAGTCAGTCAGTGAAATACCAGTCACTGGGAGGCATTCACGGTGAATCAGTCCAGTGATCCGGGAACCGATGCTTCGGTGGGGTACAATTACCTGGAATGCAGAGTAAATCGCCAAGAAGTTAGTTAGAAACAGTAGCTTCAGTGAACAGTAAGCTACCGCTGATTTTAAGCGGAACGCTTTTCAGTAGTTTCGGTGTTTTAGAACCATCATCATTATTTCAGTACATAAACAAATAATGGAATGTTTCACAACACAAGTGATTCGAAATATTTTTCATTGGCCTCGTGAAGATTTACTGTTATAATTTTTCAACATTTTGAGAACTACGGCCGAATGTAGTTAAAGAAATGAATGCTACAACGAAAATTGCTTTATACTTGAAAAGAAAGTTTATACGGAAAGAAAAAATTGTTACTGCTTTCCAACTTTTATAAGGGTTTAACAAGAAGACTTCATCACAACATTTGTCAAATGAACATGGCGTTTTGTATATCATATTAAACATGAAATTATGTAATTGTTTTATTATTTCGTGTAGGGGGTACATTTAAGCCACCGCTTTATTGGCTGATAGGCAGTCTATGAGAGTTTTACGGTACAGTAGGCGTGTCATGTGTGATGGCGACCAACAGGGAGGCAGTAGGTGGAAATACAGAAGCCAACAATAATAGTACACTTTTTTTTTTCTTTCTTTCCACTGCCGTCTGTAAATGCCACAGAAGTTTTCATTAATTCATGGAACATATCCGTAAATGTTAAAGTAAGTTTTCTGGATTTCCTACTTATAAAGTGGGTCTACTGAAAAAAAAAGTTTAATTTACGTAATGCGGGTGTTTCGCAATGTATAAAATATTTCAAATTAAATAAATTATTTTGTACTACAGTGGGGTTTGGAAATGAATCAAAAATATGTGTGGCCAAGTTTCTTATCACTCACGTACTACACTTTTGTGAAACTTCGGGTTCTAAACGTGTTATTTCATTGAAGAAACGCACGCAACTTTTTCACTTTGCAGAAATGTTTGATTGTTGGAAGTGTTGCCAACTGTTACAGGTGGCTTACATATAATACTTTGTGAGGTCTTAAGAAACAAGTTTACGTGACAATAATGCCCTAACTGCCGCAATAAAAACGATTTTCTCGTTATGCACACGAAGAAAGCTTCGTGTAACCTCGGCATCGCTCGTTTCCGAAACCGGAAGTGTTCCGTGTTTTCTATGCATGGAGCTCGTTTCAGTTTTCNTGTAACCTCGGCATCGCTCGTTTCCGAAACCGGAAGTGTTCCGTGTTTTCTATGCATGGAGCTCGTTTCAGTTTTTCATCAGTACGTGACACGATTCTGTATGTTAAGGGACCTTCCTAGTTGTCATACGGAACTCATTGTAAGCAGTTGTCTCGGTTCTAATTTTTAAAACTCTATATAATATTTCAACGTATAGGAAGGATGTTCACGGTAAAGTGATAACTTTTGAAATCAACCTTTGAAAAATGTCACTGTGCCCTGCCTGCATATATTTTAACAGGGCACACCGGTTGGTTTTTTTTATAATGACGAAGGGAAAGTAGTTCCACGTTTTGACGTTCAGTTATAAAAGTTAGCTACACATTCAAGTACACTTAAATGATTCCTGTTGCTTTCTGTATTGTTTTAATGCATATATATGTGAGTATTAGTAAGTAAGCTGTGCAAAATATTTACTTATCTAATAATTTCATGATTTTACTCGACCGACGCATGAATGAAGTGATTACGTACCATTGCAATGTTAATTTTGCATATGGTGGAATAATACACAATGTGTATACAAATAGTGCAATAGATGTTAATCAGGGCTTTCAAAAGTGCTCAGTTTACCGTGAACAACTCTATAAAATATTTTTTCAGGGCAGAAAATAAAGTCGGTTTTTTTTTTGTCGCCAAATCATAAATTTCGTTATTCTAACATAAATGTGGTCATTGACAAGTGTCAAAGTCAGCAAAAATCGCTACAAATAGCTTTGTGTTCACGATACGTGTTATTCTGTACAACAGTGTTTAAAAGCAATAGCGACAATGCTGTGCCTTTTCTGAACAGAGGGCTGTATTAAAACTGTACAGTCGCCGTTGAAAGTTGCGAGCAAGCAGGCCACGCGCACGAACCTTGTTTACGCTGTTTTCCAACGCTGTCGCAACGATGTCTTATCGTCGGGCGTAATCTTGAGACGTTTAACCTTGTTTACTAGGGAGGACCCTCAAATGTACGTTTCCGTAAAAAAATTTTCCGCTAATGTACGGTGCGGAGGTTTCTAGCAGCGTACAACAGACCAGAGATGCCTATGATGAGCTGGCTGACATACTTTACTTTCATCGCGTGTTTATTTCACTTGTCTGCGTAGAACGTTTACCAACAAGTGCGGCGATCTTCACTTCCGTCTACAACACCGGCGATACTAATGAATAACGTTCATCGGGTTATAAGGTTCAGTTACGTACTTNAATACGCGTGCGACGACATGAATCAACGCTGTAAAAATGTATCCCTCTTAATAACAGATAAAAATAAGAATTTAGGCGTCGCGACGAACAATTTTTTCCTGGTCGTAACTGTATACGTACCTATAGTCCATTCACGATTACTTGTAAATTTTCTGAAGCCCTGTTTAAGTTCGACTTCCGGTATATTCATCCGCCTCATGTAAACAAATCTTGACCGAGTTTAGAAAATAACACCAATGGGTACAATGCACCGAATTCGTCTGCACTCAGTGTAATAGTATTTTGCTTAAGTGCTATTTCTTGTTGGGCATTAGCAACACGTATATTTTCACCCTATTTTTGTTAATTTTAATTATAAATTTTATGTTATAATTTGTAGAAAAAAATATAAGTAAATGTTCAATTTAACGAAAAATGAGGTNATTTTAATTATAAATTTTATGTTATAATTTGTAGAAAAAAATATAAGTAAATGTTCAATTTAACGAAAAATGAGGTACTTCTACCTTAACAGAAGTATAAAACTCTCGAAATATTTAGCAAACAGCCAAACACGTGATACATAAGGGGATTTTTCAAAGTTTTGATTTTAAAAAGTGTGAAGAAAACGCGAATAGACTAAATAACTATAAGGCTTTGTTGTATATCGGGACCAATAAACAAGTGTTTTAGTTTGATGCCATGGAAGCAGCTGTGTATAAGACTTCAGAATATAGTATGAACAACGAATTATGCTTCCATTACTGTTTTCTGTTGTAACTATATAGTGTCGATAATTATACGCTGTTCACGGTAAGCTGAGCACTTTTGAAAGCCCTGCTTCATATCTGCTTTTATAGACATTGTGTATTCTTCCGCCGTATGTAAAATTAACACTGCCACGGGCCTGGTCACTTTATTCATGCGTTGGTCAATTGAAACTGTAAAATTGTTAAAACAGTAAATATTTTACAAATTTNGGGCCTGGTCACTTTATTCATGCGTTGGTCAATTGAAACTGTAAAATTGTTAAAACAGTAAATATTTTACAAATTTATAATTTTTACGTTTATGTGCATTTAAAAAAAACATAAAGAAAGAGAAATAATTTCAGCATACGCAAATGTTTACCTAACACTTTTATTTCAACGTTAAGACGTGGAACTACTTTCCTTCCGTCGTTGCCAATTTTTCTCGGCGCACGCAAGTCAGTGTGCCTGTTAAACTAGTATATGCAAGTAGGAGCAGTGACAGTTTTCAAAGATTAATTTAAAAAATGCTCACTTAATCTGGAACAGCCCATAAATCCATTTCCTATGTAACGACCCGTTTACAAGACACTCTGACTTAAAAGGATACATTGCAGTACTTACAAGGAAAAAAAACTGCCTTACATTCGCGCAGCTAAATTTGTTCGTTATCTTTAAATTTACGTTATCCTAAGCATGCCTTCCTGTCTGAACCTCGAGTAGGAAAAAACCAATCTTTAACAATGAAATTCAAAGTCGAGATTTTACCGTCTTACAACTTCGGCATTTAAAAAAAAAAAATTATTTGTTGAGGAAATCACGGTTCAGGCATACAATATTACATTATTAAAAGTATTATTCTAGGCAAGATTCCGCTTTCACTTTTTCTAGTGCTTTTGCCGATAGGAGAAGTAACGTTGATTATTCAAATTTTATTCTGCTCACATAAAATATTAGCTGGGAATGCAGCCTTATTGCTTCTTTCCTGCCAGAGCACTCTCGATTATTCACTTATATAAGAGTTCTTATTTTGAGAAAATGAAATAAAATTACCGTCCGCTCAACGTAAAACCAACTGGCCACTAAGATTTTTTAAAGAAAAAGATTGCAGAAAATAGCTTTTAAAAAAAATGTTTTTTTATAAGCTACAGTTTGTTCACACGCTCTTCTTCTTAACATTACAACACTAAATTTTTGCTAGTCCGTAATTCAACAAGACGATGATAATTTGGTTTAAAATACTGCTCAATGAGAACCATATATATATATCAGCCATTTAATAACTCCAAATCAGTTTAGTTTACAGCACTATAGCAACCCAAGGATGGGTGTAACACGTAAAAGGAAGAGAATAAGTTAAGTGGGAAAATAAATAACACTATAATAACCTGATTACTGTCACGTTCAACGGGCGTGACGAGCTAATGACAAAATGGCGTACGATTTAGATGAGGCCCCTATAGCAGAAATCTGTATCATCTTCGGAGAAGAGAGGGATACAGCTTGCAAATTACGTGAAGTTACATCTTATATTTAAACAATATATCTATGACATGCATATCGCTAAATTATACATTACACACTCACATAGTTTTTCACTTTAGATTTTAGTATAAACACATGCATGGTATACAAATTACCTACGTACTTCAATTTTGATGGTGGTAGAAGAGTCTTATTTTATATGTAAGTTTTATATGTGTTAGTTCGTGTCGTGAGTATTTTCATAAAAATTTGCCTGGGATATTTATTCAATAAATGCTCCACTTTCGTAATTATTAACCGTATGTTCTCAAATACATTTGCGGTATGAAATAGCTGCGAATAGGAGACTTTTTCAATTTGTATTTCTCGGAAAACGTAGACTAATCATGACATACACTCGTGTTTGTGAAAAAAAAAAAATTGCAACATCATTAAAGAGCCATCAGAATAGAAGTAAAAGTATTAAAAACGATTACAGTTTCAGAACGACGCAACAATGTTACTTGCAAAAAATAAATCGGTAGGCGCGTCTTAAAGCCTGCACGAGCTCCAATAGGCGAGTGCGACTACACGCCGTGGTATCCAATCAAACAAGCCTTAGCTGTGCTATTGGCTGTGCCTGTCAGGCTGCTTCTACCCGAGTCCGCAGTTCGTTGGTATTGGCTGTTGTAAGACAATTACGGACTAGTTGGAGGGTGACCATATCCCAGAAGTNTACGGACTAGTTGGAGGGTGACCATATCCCAGAAGTGATGGATAGACGATTATCGGGCGAAAAATTAGGCCAGGAAATAAACTTTATCTGTCTTCACTGGGAAAAATATGTAAATTTATACATAGAAAGTTTTGGTTGTTCGACATTTTTGTATGTGTAATTTTGGAAAACTACAGTTTGTGCAGTTCTACATAAATGTTTTTACGACTAAAAAATTGCCTAGGAATACACACGGATGTATAGATTTGTTAACTAGAAAGTTGGTGTTACGCGTTTAAAAATACACCAACACGAAGCCNGGAATACACACGGATGTATAGATTTGTTAACTAGAAAGTTGGTGTTACGCGTTTAAAAATACACCAACACGAAGCCTCCTCATTTTCAATTTTATTACTGTACTGTCATTGTACTGACACACCGTTATCATTGTAATAATACATGTTCCATGGTGCACTTTTATGATGACTGAATATTTGTGAAGTTGTATTAACAGCTTGAGTGAAAATACCATTATTACGAAGAAATAAGGAATGAATTTACGTTTATAAACTAGGGTGCTTGAGTAGGTCGCTCAAAAAAGCTTTGTTTTATTTAAGTGCGAAGTGATTGGTTTACACAGCTTGGTCGTCCAGCGGATACAAGGGTGGAGTAAAGTATTTTTTGGGCGGTTCTTAACATCGAAGTCTTGAGAGCCGATGAGCGTGAAAAGAGATGAGTCGACTATGGAGCAGTGCTGGATTGTAAGGGCGATAAACGGGAGATCCCAGAGAAAACCCCGCCTATCAGCGGCATCGTCCAGCACGCATCCCTCATGGCTATGTGAATGTTAATTGGGATTCACAACAAACTGAAAACGCACTGCTCCAGACCAACGCTTGTATACTACTGAAGAATTCCGCAGCAGCGCTCAGTAAGACTAGGCGCTTGCCGCGACGAAACCTCAGCGATTACCCATCAGCATGAGGCGAGCACGTTATTACAAGAGAAGACATATTTCAAGACCTGTTTTTCGGAATATGGGTTCATTCGATTGTGATGTTGCGAAGGACGATACTGTTTTTGTAAAGCAAGTTACAACTGCAGAAGAGAGCTTCGTTCTTCTCCGCTTTATGTACAGATTTGCTCTTCAGGGAATGACTGCACACAACGGATCTGGTATTCTCGAGGTTNCGTTCTTCTCCGCTTTATGTACAGATTTGCTCTTCAGGGAATGACTGCACACAACGGATCTGGTATTCTCGAGGTTCGCTTTTACAGGCATCCTCGTAATAGTACTGTGACTGGTGTTAATTGTTTGAGTCAGATTGATTCAAGAGACATTATATGTTGGAAGACTTTTACTATTAACGAACTTGTTGCTACTTCTAATTCAGTTATAGCTATGACCCCGTCTACAGTATTGTATTCTCGACGTAGGCTTAAGTTTGAACTAGGAGATATGATTTGGATATTTAGGAAGTTGGTTGGTACGAATGGTGATGTTCGTGTATGAGGTTATGTACAGAATATATATATATATATATATATATATATATATATATATATATATATATATAT
>NQII01015448.1:0-16258 GCA_002778355.1 Clitarchus hookeri
CATTACATTCCTCATGCATCCGCAGATGGCAACCCGCAGATTCTAGCAGTGAGATTAATTACACTTCGCCCTTCGTGGTACCTCGGGAGCCACTCCCCGTATTGGTCATTGGGCTGCTTCATGCACGATAACATTTGTCGGGCTTACGCCAGATCTATCCTGTATTTGATTGGTTATTCCGTTTTAAGTGTTGTGTCGCGACTGTTGTGTCTTTGCTATCGGGGATATGTTGTTTTGTGTTATTACGGAATTACTGCACATTTTTAAGTNTGTCGCGACTGTTGTGTCTTTGCTATCGGGGATATGTTGTTTTGTGTTATTACGGAATTACTGCACATTTTTAAGAGTGTTTCGATTTTTATAGCATTGTTTAGGTTTTTATTTTTCTCAGCCTCGTGCATGCACATACAAAACAAACATACATGAATGCGTGTGTTGAAAATAGAAAAAAAGATGAAAACTTTTTTTATTGATGCCTTCGATATTTATTGATTACATAAACTTCAGTGAAAAGTTTTCAAATTGATTAATGATGTGAATTGTCATATTGTTGGGGAGATTGTTCAAGAACCGAACATATTATAAGAAAAATTGTGACTTATGGGGTGGAATAATAAGAAGGAGACACTATATGAGTTAGTATTAATACTATCATGCGAATGCAGATGTAGGATACTGAACAAAGGTATAATGTCAGATGGTGCGTGATGACTTGATGATGCATGTAGGACGCTTCACTAACTCAAGCAAATACATGAAAGTAGGTTTAAGTAAGGAGTAGTATGATGGCTTTTCCTTAAAATGAAAATTAACATTTCTTGCCATAAAGAATAAAACATTATCCATGGCAACACATTTACGTGTAACAGATATTGAACCTTATAATTGCAGGTTCTGATTCACTGCCAGCATAACAACAGATATTCGCGGCAGTGAACAGTAAAATTATTTATAAATCTTAATGACTAATTCTGTGTACAATAACCAAGTTCGAAAACATACAATAATTGCCCTCGTTAAAAGTTATCTTTATAATATTTCGATAGCCATATTTTAATGCATTGATTATAACAATGGTGTTGTTCAAGATTCGTTTTAACTCGTGAAGTCAAGTTTATGTTCTCTAACATTCCGTGGTAACTATTTCACTTCATACAAATCACCCTAATAGTTTATTATAATGTAATTTTCAGTGTTAAAAACTTCCCTGCCCCTTAGCTAACATTCCTAGGAAAGAGGAGCTTGCCATGCTGCTATGAGTATTTCCCCTCGCGCTACGATTTGTGGAATTATCCTAACAGACTATAAAATAATATTTGATAAGTGTGTAATGCAAGTTATTGCTTTTCAGATGCAGACATTCTTATAACAATAAATTCTGCAATAATTAAATTGCAAATGTGCAAATGTACAACTTGCCCACATACACTTCATTATATTCTAAAAAAAATAATATATAATTCAGTAATTTCCTTCAATATAAGGTCGAATGTCATATAGCAAGCAAGCCAAGCTATATAATGCTTGCATCAATCCTCTGGCTATTAATTTGGTCAGAAACCTAGTATTGCTCTTACAATATACAACTTTATAAGTAATGTAGAACAATATTGGAAGTGCCTGGCACTACTTATTTTTGTCTGTGTTATCATAAAAATAACGTTTGGAAGAGTGTTTAATAACATTCTGCCACTAGCAGTCTGTTAGCACGACAAATCACTCAGGGCTGAGTACAGTCATCGCCAAGCATTGCTTCCTTTGCAACATAAGCACGGTTTTACAGTCTGTTGCAATCTTCAGGCAGCCCGTGGAATGATGGGACAATATATCTCAGCTAACAGTCTCGCCAACTTGATATAATTTACGTCGACCCTCCGTATGCCGAGAATTGCAATGTATTAATCTTTATAGGTTGATGCTATTCCCCACCTGTGGAATACAGGGTGGTTTATAGGGTCGTAGTTAATTCCTCCAGGCACAGACTATAAGGTACCTTGAAAGTTGAGGGTATTTCAATAAGGCAGTATTTTGACGTTTCACGTTTGCACATATTTTAATGAGCGTGTTATTATAAATACTGTAGTTATGTACGTACTGTGTTTTATTTCTTGCAGCACTATGTTATTTTTAATATGTATTTCAATCCACTAATTAATGACCTAATATTAAATTTACATTTTTCTGTAATATAAATAGGTTTTGGTTCGTAGTCACTGGAAATAAGGAAGGAAGATTGATGTATTTCTGTTATCTGCCTATTCACTCATCTGATACAGTGATATCCCTGACCCATAATGAATCATTAATGTTCTACTGTTTCAGAATTATATCTTAATAATGAATGTAATTTTTATTTTACTGTTTGTACATTTATAAAACAGTAAAAATTCGAATTTTACAGAAGGCCTATTCCTGTGAAAACTATGCGCTGAAATGTTTTCCCAGGCATGAATAATTACTGATGAGTGAAGTGATTTGGGCAGCTCTTAACATCGAGGACTTGAGAGCCGGTGATGGCGAAGTGAGGCGAGTGTGGTGCAGCGCTGGAATGCAAGAGCGGTGTAAACTGGACATCCCCGAGTAAATCCGCCGACCAGCGGCATCTTGCGGCACTGTTCCCACTTGCGAAAATCCGGAAGCGACCCCGCCGGGAATCGAGCCCGGTTCGCGTTGGTGGGAGGCAAGTAATCTAGCCACTACAACGCGGCCGCAGTAATCACTGGTGAAGTCTACAAGCAGGACAGTAAGCGGTACAGATATGAAAGAACAATTACGCTAGTGGGCAACGCCCTTGGCAGTTGAGGGGCGCGAAGCAAGTGTGAGACTCCGTACCACGAGACTGGACTAATAGCCGCGGGTGAGGGAGTTCCACGCGGCACGTCATCAGGAGGCTACGTGTGTGTTTCGGGCCGCGGATATAGCCGTCGACGCAACGTACATGCCTGCCACGCCACTTAATGGCCGGTCTAGTTACGTGGGTCAATTGCGCGTGATCTACCCCCTCACCCAACCCCGTCGTACCCCGGCCACGTGACTCATACTCGGGCGCGGCAGGTAGCGAATCAGGCGGCCATTTGCATGTAAATGGCATTATTACTCGCGACGAGAGGACACGAACCGCTGCTGTTTGCAAACGACGACGACGATGCATTCCGACCTGGCTGTGCCCCGACGTCTAGGGCGGCGTTCCGAAACGTTATTCTGCCAGTACACTTTTCTCTTATCTGTACAGAAACACTTTTGAGCAAGTATTTTACTCCCTCTTGACAGTGTCACAAAACTACAGAGTAATTACTCTGTGCAACTTGGCAAAGTAAAACTATTACACGCCATATTTCAGCGAGTAACGAAGGGTAAACTGAAAATAGCGGAAAGTTTGGTATAACTAAACAAACTAAAAGGAAATGTGGACATTCTGATTACAAAGACACGCGAAAAAATTAAAATGGATGATAAAATTCGTATTTTTATTTAAAAGTTAACTTGTATATCAATGTGGTATTTTTAGATGTGATGTGTATGTTTAACTTGAGGCCACGGTGGCAAAGCGGTTAGTCTGCTCGTCTCCCACCAAGGCGAACCGGGTACAATCCCCGGTCGGGTTACTCCCAGATTTTCGAATGTGGGAATCGTGCCGGACGATGCCGCTGGTGGGCGGGTTGTCTCGGGGATCTCCTGTTTCCCCCTTCCTAGCATTCTGGCGCTCCTCCATAGTAACCTCAATCACCTTCATCGGCTCAACACCTCGCTGATCAGAGCCACCCAAATCCAGTTACTCTTCACTTATAGCAAATCAAGCAGTTAATGTATATAACTGATTATTGTAAACACTGCATGCTATTTACTACAACATGCTCATTCCATAACCGCGTTTACTCTTGCTTTCCTCAGCCGTTACTCTCTGTTTCTTTGCTCTACTCTCGGAGTGACGTTTTGCAACGCCGCCTAGGAGAGCGCTACATGATCATTTGTTGTTTCCTCCCATCCGCCCATCCAACNCGTTTTGCAACGCCGCCTAGGAGAGCGCTACATGATCATTTGTTGTTTCCTCCCATCCGCCCATCCAACAAGGTCCTTTTTGTGATGAGTGCCCCAGGTCCTGAGTGGTCCGCGGAATTATTGAAAAACTGGGAGGACGCGAGAGTATCCGAGTGCTCCTCTCTCAGCCAGCCAATCAGAGGATTCGGCCAGCGAGGTACCAACTGTTTAAAACCAACTCGATTCCAAACCGCCGCACCGGAAGCATTTTTTTAAGAGTTTTTGTTTTGGAATCCAATTAGAAAAATCGCCGTTTTCCTGTAATTCTACTTTTGAGTGAAAACGTTGGGGGTTAATTAATTACTCTTTTACAAATCATCCTTTGAATAAAAAATACTACCATCTCACTACTTGTATTACAACGTAAACACGAATACTATGTTATACACTACGATGAAGGCCGATCGCGGTCATTTGGGCACTTGAGAAAAAAACTCCTTGAGATCTACTTGCATGCGCATTATGTAGTTTTCAACCACACCTAACATTAGCATTGCCACCGTCCTGATCATATTTTCCATTCATCGGTCAAGTGAAACTGTGAAAATTAGGGAAAAGTAAATATTTGATAGTTATTTCAAATACAGCAGTAAGATCATGATGATAACACGTGGGTAATATAAATACCAATAACGAAACGTGCTGTTATCTAGCCTCTGAAAAATTTCGCCTCAAGCCTCCTGCGGCCTACAAAAATTAAAACTCTGTTTCCTCATATGCAAACGCCAGAAATAAATGACAGCCAAGTATGCACAGAACATTCTTTAGTCAAATATACTTTGCATTCTCCTCATATCTGTTCGGTAATAATGCATTCCTTTAAAGTTGTTTAGCTGTTCTATAAACTTAAATCTGAAAGTGGGACGATAATAACGGCTGAACAATCTGAATGCGTCTTTTTATATCAGATTCAATATAGCTGCAAACATATAAAAAGGTAGCCATAAAAAATATATCTGAATTTCACTTCTCAGCGCAAGGTTGACGTATTATGAGGTAAAACTGACTAGACAGTGAATTGTTTTATCTATCTTGTCTTGTCAGTCGAGATTGCCTGCAGAATGAAAAAGATAAATGACTGAGGACGGGACATGCAGAAGAGGAAGAAAGGGGAAATACTGTTTTGACGTAGGAGTTGAACCTTAACGGAATAAAACAGAACGTGCATACGAAATTATAGCACAGTTTATCAAGTTTGTCTAGAAATGGGCACAGTTTGTTTTTGTTTGGTTTAATATATCGTGGAAATTACATGCGGCAACAAGCGCTTAAGTATTTGAAACTGAGTAAAAATTTTACATGCCAATGTATGAAAACGAATAAAAATATCGATTTATCATATATTTATTCTGTTTTAAGTTATCTCACTGTGAGGTATTGCTTCAAACTTCTTTAACAATTCTGAGAGGAGCAAGTATATGACATTTCGAAGTATCTGCGGACTGGCAGGTATATATGGAAAACCTGCGGAAAAAAGATAATTCTCGAATTAAGAAATAAGAAAGGCGAAGTCATTTGCTTTTTGCAGTCAGTTGAAATATTTATAAACTTTTCTAAGCAGTATATAATTTTTAATTGTTAAGCAGTTAAAATTAATGCGTTGAAGACCAGTATCCAGAAGACAGTGGAGTACTGAAAATTGTTTAAAGTATGTTGGATATTAATCTTATGTATAGTGAATAAATATTAAGTGATAAATGGAGCATGAAGATTAAACAAATTTATCTACCAGACAGGCATCTGATAAGAATTTCCAGGTTTATTCATAGCAAAATTTTATGATATTAATAATTATCTCTTTTTGCCAAAGAGCGATAGTGGAAGACAATGACAAATGCTCTTTGAGCTGATCGACAGTTTTAAAATGCGATAGAAAACACTCTCTTCGTTCTATCTGTACTTTACAGCTTGTTTTACGGGATCATGCTGGGTACTTCGTCATTTCTGTTTGCAAACCTTCTGTTATTTCGCTGGCTAGAGGATTCTCAGTTCAACTTTTGTCCCTTATTTTTAGATTAAATTAATTCGGTTCCACGAAATACGAAACTAACTGTATAATCCAGATGACAGGATATTCCATCAAAAAGTGACTGATCATGTCTGAGATATTGAAATTCACACATCAGCTCTAAATTGATGTGTTTTCTGATGTTCAGCGTATTGAGAATGGGTCTAAAATTCTTACACCGACATCGATGCATTCAAGGACATGTGCGAAGGGCTCTCGGTTGCCGGATAGGACTTGGGCGTGAAATTTGTGTTCACTGGAGGCTTATTCTCTAAGCAATTACACATAGACTGGCACTTTATTCTCGTTGGACATCCTCACTGGGAAAAAGGTTTTGTTGAATCAAATAAAGTTTATTTACCGCAACCAAATTAATTGCTTGTATAGGGGCAATGGAATGCTTCGTTGTAACCAAATTAATTTTGTTATTCATATTTGGTTGCCTCATCAAACGAAATTTGGTTTGTGCAACCAAATATTTGTTTGACTCTTCGTACATTAAACCGTTTCGGTAAATATAAAAAAAAAAAATATTGGAAACACGCTCGAGATTGGAACCGAGACGATTTACGTCCGAGCGTTAATCCAGAGCAACATCAACTAAAGTGACTAGAAATGAAATCTGAACATTTTTTAAAAAATAAATAAAATTTAAATACTGGATAAAGTACGTAAACAAATATATAATTTTTTCAGGTGTTTTTTTTTTAAGTTTCCTTGTAAACTTGGTTTATCAGGATTGCACTAAGAACCACTGTTACTATCCAGACTGGCACAAAAATCCAAACAAATTCTTGAGCTATAGATTTCAACGAAGGCAATCAAATGAGTGGCGAAACAAATATATACAGTTGAGTCAACAAAATATTTTGTTGACAGTATAATTTATTTTGTCCCAACACAGAGGGTATGTTTATTCAAACACGTATATTGTTAGACGAAAAAAATCAATTTTGTTGCTTTTCAAGTATGGTTTGCTCAACAAAATATTTTGTTGGAGCAAATAAATATATTTATGATCCTGTACTTACAACCATGTTGTTAGCTTTTTTCTCAGTGCGTCTAAGATTTTCATTTCATGGTAGACTTCAAAACCATAAACATCTATGGTTACCATTTCGAAAGCCATCATTCGACGAGAAACACCCATCACTAGGGAGCAACATGCATACTTGTAAATACATCAGTTTCATTAGTATCAAAAATGTTAACATCAACAACTTCGGCATTAACATCCTCACAATCAATATATTCAACATTAACCTCTTTAATTTCAACATCGATATCTCCAATATCAAAACACACTCAATGTCTATGTTCTCAACATCATCTCAAACACCAATGTCCTCAAGATAAACGTCTCAAACAATAATGTACTCAACGTTAATATCCTCAACATCATATATAATTTTTTATAATAGTTCAGGTAAACTTTTCCTCATGCCTCTGGTGACAGGTGGATAACTTTTGCAAGGTGTGCTAGCGTTTGTTTTGCGGTGTATATGGTCTAAACATTGACCGGTAAAATGAAGTTTCTCAGCTGATGTCTCACCGTGTGTGTTATAGGTGCTTCGAAACTTCCTCTTGAGAAGCCGCAGTACATTTAGTCTCCCCATCCCTATGTATTAACAGCAGTATAATTGACCCAGCTACGTGCGCCGACAGTGTGCAGTAGCACGAAAATACTGCATATCCTGCAACAGATCACACTCTGCCAGTGCATATTTGGGCATTTGCCTGATGCCGTAAGCGTATTTCCGCTGTAACCGGTGTAACCACAGTCTTCATCTCTCCCCATCAACCCCTCCATGAGAGCCGTAGAGTTTCTGGCTTATAAACATGTAGTTTTGGTGTCAATGCCAATCGTTATTATTTTATCAGGAATATGAAACTGAGGATTTTTAAAATGGTTGTTTCTATATGCAATACATCCTGTATGGTCACGAGTAAATTAGTCCCTGCACAAACCCCGAAAAGACTGAAAAATGTCTGAGCACCGAATTGGTACCCAGACGTTTGGGTTCTATATGTGTACATGCAGGCTCTTTGAGGTTGAGCACATTTGAAAGGCCTGCTGAGATTCAGAATGTGTAAGTACACGGAAGTGAAGTGACATGATGGCTTGTTCGATGTGGGCGTACCAATTCTATTATTGGCTGCGCGAATCTCTGAAAGTGATCCTTCTGTCTTGACTGGCTACTGCGTGCTGCGGAGAATTCCCTATTGGTTGGGCTGCCGGATAGCAAGAATAGTACCAGACTCTGAGTGGCGAACTGCGTTCTAACATGCTACTGGCCAAGGGGACGCCATTTTGCTGGCGTGCGCAGCTGGAGTTCGCAGTACAAGCTTAGGACCTACATATATAAGCATTGTGTATTCTTCCAAAATATGGATACTAAGGCCATGTCCACAGTAACTAGTTCGCGGACTTCTAACTGCTGATTGGTGCATGATGAAGGATCCTTGAGAATATGTAAGCTGCACGGCAACTAAATCTCATTCATTGTAGTGATGGTGTAACCTGGCGTGCAATATCAGGACTTGGTATATAAGGAGGGTGAGACGTCCTCCAGGGGTTGTGGTGCGTAATATTCTTACGAATCTTTGATGTAGAAAATCTTTGGGACACAACTTCTTCTGTACTAGAGACATGTGGCGTTCCACATGGCTATTGTAACGTGTCGCTAGTATGCGCCGCAGACCTTGGCCCACCCTGCGCAAGTGGGCGGAAGAGAAGGACTAAGTAGTGATGATAAAGGGGCATCACGTCAATGCAATGTTTTGAATAGCAGGCGAGCGAACCGCGCATCTGTTTCAAAAAGGCCAGCTGACATGAAAATTCCTTTTGTGAAGCACGCTGATGACCCTGGTTGTATCGATTCCTGAGTATATTTGAATGAAGCTTTGGATTACTGACCTCGTTCTCTCGGTGTGACACTTAGGTGCGGTGAACTTTCCAGGTAGTCACAGCAAACGACGTCATAGTGTGAAAAGCCTCAGCGTTGTGTTTTTTATGAAAGAATGAGAGGCTGATTTTTGAGCGATAGAAGACGGGCAGAGCGAGAAGTGACCAGTGGAAGGGAAATCTGCAACTGCGAATATCAAGCAGTGAAGAGTGTGGATGGCAGGCTGTACTACTGGACTAGATGCGAGAGTGAAAGACATTACAAATGGTGGCAACAGATAGACTGGACATGTCGTTATAATGAGTATGAGTTAATTGATTGTAACCAAATAGAGACAATTAGGAAGGACGTTAATTATACTTAAAATATATATTAAATATTGAGCTCACTGTTAAATGAAAATAGCAAAAGTGGGCAAAATTTAATGCTGTAAATAATAGCTGTGTGAATAAATTAGAAATAAAATCTGTTTCTTTTATTTCTATTAAGACATTAATCTCTCACGAACTCAGATACCTACACCCCACATGCGTCCCATGTAACACTATTAAAAACGTCTTATGCATCTCAAAGATCTATTAAGACACTTAATAGAATGTATAATTTATCTGCTAGAGACGATGCTTTTTAGCGTGGTTGGCTAATGGGGTGCATTATTAAGAAGTAGGGCTGAAATGCTGAGAGGTGTGAACGGTGAACTAGTCGAATCCACGAGCATCCGAACATCGTTCACTTTGTGACTCATCATCAATAAGCACCGAGTTGTGTGTGAGAGTACGTGATAGTTCTTGTTTTCAGGGGCGATGACGGTAAAGTGGCGTGGAGATGAAGCACCAAATAATATTGCAAGTATGGCTTAATATCTTGTCGACCGCGAGTTCCTCAGAGAAAAAGGAAATTGGGAACGATTCGTCTATGGCTTGTTGCAAGGGATAATCACAGCATTCGCCTAGCGTAATTTAGGGACATCAAGGAAAACCCATATCAGGATGACCGTTCCGGGAATCGAACCCAGGTCCCCCCCGAAAGTTTCTGACTGCAACACCTCTCTCGGTAGTAANAATAGTAAATAAGGGGGGAGGGCTCCCCAAAAAAATGGAAAATCACACAAATAATTTTTACTATTGCTAAATCATTTGTGCAAAGTAGTTCTGTGTCACTTGCGCTATCTTAACACACAAATTTGCACGTAAACTGGATAAAAGGAAGTTATACTTCAAATACACTTACAAAAAGTCTATTAAGATATAGAACATTATTAAATGGCCGGCACAGTAAGAACTGGTAACCGTATTCACATTGAAAACTTAAAAATGGGTTGGTTATCTTTTGAAAAACCTTAAACTATAGTTTACGAAATGAAAGAAACGAGCAGCATATAAATAACAAATTTATGTTTCTTTTGCATAACTGCATCGAACTGTGTAGGCAGAAAGAAAATAAAAATGGAATCTGTGCTATGTTTTAAAAACNACTGCATCGAACTGTGTAGGCAGAAAGAAAATAAAAATGGAATCTGTGCTATGTTTTAAAAACTATAGCGTGTTTTGTATTCTTCGCCTGGCGTGGATACCAACGCGTCGCTGCAGTTCGCAGGGCTTGTCCACCTTAACTTAATGACAACACCTCTGACGTCACAGCTCGCGGTATCAATGTCCCAATGACTCACGCCCCACGATCATTCGCTATCATCAACATTCGTCCGCGGACGCAGTCGTACGTGACCCCAAGTTTTTTGTTTTGTTTACATTTTATCGCTCGAAAATGGTTTATTTACAAGATGCTGTATTGACTTCGAAACGCAACGACCGAAAAAATAAAACCGCTAAATGTGTAACGGCATACTCGTCATTCTCGAAGCTGCAAGGACGACACATTGATAACTGAAAAACGAAAAATAAGGTGACTCGAAAAATAAACAATATCCAAATAAATGTAAATTAAATGGAAATTAATAAATGCCCACTCGTATAACTCCAATTTAAAATCAAATAAAACATGCTAAAAATACGAATACTTATGAGCAAACGCATACTCGGGGATTTCCCGTTTCCTTCGCCCTTTCAATCTGGCGCTGATCCATTATTACCAGAGTTACAGTTATGAACACACATCATATTCCTCCACTTAGTCGGTTCTTTAACTGCTGTTTATTTTTAATAGTTATTTTGTGTCAGTAAGATATGAGCAGGATTTTAAATCTTCTGCATAACATAAATGTATGGCTCTTACCATTAAACAGAAAACACCCTGTGAAACGGGTAGAGTATCGCACGTTCCTGTGAACTTTTTTACTTAGGCTTATTATAGAGTTGGTATGTAAATATCCAAATATCATTGAGTACAATTAAAATCAAAACTGTTGTAGTTTTTTGATATTGCCTATAAAACCATATAGCTATGAAATAATGTGAGTACGAAAAAGTAAATGACATGCTGTGCCTATTGTGTACCACGTCTTCAGATGCCATACCGTTATCTGAAACTACTTCTAAATATATTGCACAGATGCGAAGCGGCGAAGTAAAATATTTTATTGATGTTATTGCATAGCTAGAAATGTTAGGTTATGATAAGTAAGGTTAAGTTATGTTAGGTCAGTGAGGATAAGGTTGGATCAGGTGACGTAAAGGTAAATTAGATTAACTTCAATTGACAAAATTTACTAAATTAATTACAATATTCTTAAAACGGGAATATGCATAATGATTAAAGTAAACCATCTGATAAATTTAAACTGACAAAATACATTTATTTAAATATCATTATTACAATTATCGATTATTTGCATATCCAGGAACTGAACAGCTCAAGCTACCTATTTTAAAAATCAAACATCAAGTAAAATTTTTCGTTAATTCACAGCCCTCTGCCATCTGAATATCACACTCCTCAAAGCCGGATTCATTTACCCTTATGTCCGATATAGTAGCAGATTGAGGTCTGCCTTCATCTAATCTATCAAACCAAATACTAACTATTTCATTCTCATTATAGTGTTTATTCTTAATCACTGGCCTGCTTTCAAAGTCCCACAATGAATTAGCAGCATAAATTACTTGAACTAAAATATTGAAGCAGCCACGATTTAATATTCTTTAGACATAAAGAATATTAACAAAAGTACACTTTCATATTATTACAGAACTAGAAACTATAGAAATAATTAGCTCAATTCAAATAATTCATTCATACAAAGTTATAATCAAGTTGCATTTGTTTTCGATGTTGAGCCGCGTCAATGTTGAAGTTTCACAATGACGTGGCTTAACCTCGAAAGCCAAGATAGATCTTAATACAATGGCCGTGAAAGCCTGCCAACATCTTTATACCCGAGTGTTCAAAAATATTTGGCATACGATAAGTAAGTAATTTTTTTATATCAAAGCCCCAGCATTTTACATCCCGTTAAAAAGAGGTAGCATTAAATACCCGGGAAATCGTTAATAACATTTTCATTGGATGTGAATTATTTAATACCTAGACTTTACTGTAGGAAAATTACGTTTCCATTTCTATGGACAATCAATTATTTAGCGTAATCAGTTCGCAAAAATTGTATGTGTTACATGGAACAAACTTAATGGGACCTAACAACTGTTATGGCAATAATGAAAAGTATAAATTTCTAAAAGAAATGGTGCAGAGAAATCCAAAGGAGAATAAATTTGTGCGCACCGATCTGAACGACTTCAACCAGTCGATTTTGACTTTTGCCTAAAAATCACGGTACACTATATTTTGTTGCACTCTAATACCGAAGCACATAATAAGAAATAGGAGATAAAGTGAAAGTAAACGACGGACAAAAACTAGAATCACGACCATCCGTCGCACCCGACAGTTGCCTGTCCGTCCGTCAGTCAGTTATCCGTCTGTTTTTCGTCCGTCAGTGGAAAGCGATCCACAACAATCCTTCATCCATTAACCCTTCTGTACGGATACATTTCCAGTGTGACAACTTAAAATCTTGATATTTCTTTAGTACGAGGTACATATTGATTGAAATTATATTTTCAAGAGAAACACGCTTTGAGGAGATAATTTTTTTACGTGATGAGATTTTATAATACATTATTGTTTACATTTTAAATTCCAGAATTTACCACGAAATATAATATGCAAGATCCACAGCCTTGCATTTGATTCCCAACAGCGTACTCGCGTTTACAGAATGACGCCTGAAGGAAGTTGGAGGAGGTAACCCATCCGTCGATACGTCAAGGGCTTAATAAATTAAAGAAATATTTGACGGTTTGAAAAANTTTAAGAACTATTTTACGGTTTTACAGATAGAAACAAAGTTGCCCTGCGATTGGTTGAAGATCACGTGACGGCCGGATGGACAGCGACTGACGGATGCGGCGGAGGGTTGAATTAAATGTGACAGTGATTTTTTTAAATTGCTGCATTAGGCCTGCACAATTAAAGCGTGAATATTTAACTTCATTGTTAATACAGATACAATTATAAGGAAATACTTTTGTGTTTCAGGTATCATCGTGTTACGTTCAACAAAGCTTTTTAAAACCAAATAAATTACTACCTTTTAAACATTAACAATAGATAACTACCCAAGCTATGAGAAAAACATTTAATATCATGAAATTACTAATTTAAGTGTAGTGTTAGAAGTAAAAATACCTCAAGAGAAAAACTGACATATATATGCTAACGATTGATGAATAGATAAAAAAAAAAGCGCGTGTTGAAAATTATTTGGAAATATTATTCACTTTTCAGTTTAAACAGATAAGTGGAGCTATAATTTAATAATAAAATAAATAGTGAGCCGAAACATTATAAACTGAATTAGTTTGCAACACACAAACTTAGCGAAGCTGCACTAAGAGGTCCATGTAAGTTGCCAAGGATCCCATGAGCGAGAAGAAAGTGTTGCGATCCAAGCTGAAGAAACCCCATGCGCTGAAAACAATCGGTCTTCCAAACACCTGCTGAGAAAATATCTCAAGCTCCTCCATGGCGACTGGGCTCAGCGATTTCTTGAGACTTAACTTCTGTAGATGCAGAATTGTCTTCTCTCTCTTGTGGGCTACATACTGTGGGACGAAATGTGTCAGTACGGTAACTAAGAAGTCCATGACATTCCATATAGCACAGACTTGTAGACTTACAGAGTTGGCGTGTATTGTTTTCTCTGTGGTGTCCATTANTCCATGACATTCCATATAGCACAGACTTGTAGACTTACAGAGTTGGCGTGTATTGTTTTCTCTGTGGTGTCCATTAAGATGTCGATGACCACCTTAGCGTGCCATGTAAGGAAGGTCATGGAGGACAAGAGGCCAATTAATAGCTGAAAACCAAAATTGGAGTCCACCATAACCACTGTTTCCTGCAGGTAGTAGGAGGTTTTCCTCAAGTGTTTCAAAACGCTGGCCACTCTATCGTCAGAATTTGCATGAGATCTGCAAGGCACATTTCGACTTGCAGGATGGACAGCAGCGCGACTGGATGCCGGAGTGAAGATACTGTCCGCCACCGAGGTCATCGGCAAGTGACTGACTGTTGTTACCCAGCGTGCTTCGTCATTTCTGAAGGCACCTTGCTCTCCGAGGNCGAGGTCATCGGCAAGTGACTGACTGTTGTTACCCAGCGTGCTTCGTCATTTCTGAAGGCACCTTGCTCTCCGAGGTCTTCTATTTCTCTATTGATGTAATCCATTACCTTTCCGAGCAGCAGAATCGTGTCCAAATACAGCACAAGTCCTGCTGTACTGATCAAGTCATACGAAAAGACAGCGAAACACCAGTATCCCCCAACTTTAAAGTCAAAGTACAAGTATGTGGCGTAAACACAAGTGTCGTATGTTGCAGTGAGGCACAGCTGAACCCAGATAAATGCATTCACATGTCGATAATCGACCCAAGATGTGGTTAGTAGTACTTCATCCATGTGGCGTATTCTTCTGTAGACCTCGCCGAGTCGAGAGCTTGCACATGTGATCAGGGTGATGACAGCCCAGCCCGTTCCCATGCTCGCAGAAAGCCAGAAAGTAATCATACGCATCACATAACTGTTCTCGTCTTTCTGAGGTTCCAAGTAGTAACAGTAAATACAGCTTCCTACAATAATCAGAATCATNTCACATAACTGTTCTCGTCTTTCTGAGGTTCCAAGTAGTAACAGTAAATACAGCTTCCTACAATAATCAGAATCATGTAGGCGATGGTTTGTATTACGCCACCAACCTTTGTTCTGTAGAGATGGACGTTGTCTTTTGGCAAACTTTTTATAGGCGCGAGACCTAATGCCTTCAGAACTGTAAATAATGGCATTGCTGCTTCGACAATGCTGTTCGGGGGTTTGATTAACTTCATCGTTACCTTCCTGTTATGTCGCTTATTGCGATGCACAGCAGGTTCGTTACTAAAGACACTAGTATATATTATCCAATACTGAACATCGGACACATACAAATTTTTGTTTTGTCCCACGTTATTTTGAAAAGAAACAAAAATATTATAAAATTGCGGTATGCAGCTGGCGACAGACTTGTGAAGAAACTGAAGTGAAACTGCACCGCCCGGCTCCTCAACAAGAGGAGGAATCTCTCCGAGCCTCCTCCAGTATGCGGAGTCAACCACTGCCAGCACGAGTCCATTCTCACCTGATCCGTACACCAGAGAGTACTTCCGGATGGGCCAAACAGAACATCCCGTGCTACCTCTTATTTTCCGTGGCACATATGGGTTTTCCAATGCCCGATTGCCAGAGCCCCACCCACGGGCAGGGAGACGCGGGGTCCCTCTGAAACAGGTGGGTACCGTCATCATTATCAGGTTTTATACCCTTAGTTTCTTCACCGAGCGCAGTGATCGCCACGCCTCCCATAAGGCTGGGCTCCGGTGATATCGGGCACGCGACCTTTGCCATCCTAAAAAAACAGTAATTATTAAAGGGGATATGGAGCTCTTGAACACGCGACGAAAACATATATTCTCAAGATAACCAACTGCTANAAACAGTAATTATTAAAGGGGATATGGAGCTCTTGAACACGCGACGAAAACATATATTCTCAAGATAACCAACTGCTAGGAAAAAATATTCATAGCTATGGGAGAAACGCATCGCACGTTATTTTTGCAAACTAGACGGACTCTTATTAATGCGCATTTTTCTCCTTAAGCAGATTCTCTTCATGAAATACAACCCTACGCCTCTGGGAAACAATCTAATGAGGTTTTCTAGCTGGATTTTCTGGTATGTAGTTGAGACCACGTAATGTGTGTAATGCGTAGTTGCTTGAGTAATGCAACTCAGTTTAGTAAGATGATCCCCT
>NQII01015450.1:0-16570 GCA_002778355.1 Clitarchus hookeri
AAAATGGCGACACGGTGAATGGTTAATGTGTTGTATACATACTCAGGCAGTTGAAAGCATTACTCGTTTTAAAGGAACATGCTGTTCAACGTGTAAAAACGCCTCTTAAAAGATGATACAATTCTTTACGTAGTAGTGCGATCTAACAGTCCATTTAAATAAATATAACTATGATGTTCGTAACGGAATGTATAGAAGACGTTTCGTAAAATGTAGTTGTACTGAATACAACTATAAAGTTTGCCTGGAAAATTACGTTAGGCTTAAACAACAACACTTAATTAAGAAGAAATGTTCGCGTTCGTATTGTAGGAATGCACGAATTCCCATTACTACTAGTGAAGTAAAGTGCTTCGTAGCTTATATATTTATTCATAACATGATAGAAGCTGACCATTTAATTAGTTTTATTATTANGAAGTAAAGTGCTTCGTAGCTTATATATTTATTCATAACATGATAGAAGCTGACCATTTAATTAGTTTTATTATTATATGTAGGAATAAAAGTTTTTTCTATATTATTATGAGAAGTAAAAAAAAAATTGTCAGCCGAGTCCCGAACATATTTCTCTACGTACTAGCAGCTACGTGACATAACCGGTTGGCCATTTCTACAATTACAAAATAGGCTCACGATACAGAAATATAATTCGTACTTCCGAACAGGTGTTGATACAATTAGATAACATTATTCCACGTGTATTAAAAAATTTTGTGTATTACGTATTAAATTTAAGAAGAACGGAACCATAAAGTATATGACCGTTCGCAATAAACACGACCACCATGCTTCTCACCTGCCATGTTGAAATTAACCTTCCCGATCAAGAACACAGTTTTCGACAACACATAGCTGTCGAGTGTTCTCGGTCGTTGTCTCACGAGAATCGAGAAGTCATCTTTTACTTACACCGTGAAAATGGTGAAAATTAATATTTCACGATCGGGAGCTACGTTTTGAGAAACTTAAAAATAAACCCACTGGTGACAATTTTCGTTTAAATAACTACGCATTTCCCTTGTATGGCCATCTCGTCCTTACGGACATCCACCAAACTCCCTTAATTGCAAAAATGCCGTTTTGGCACGGAGGTAAAACAGCCTGCTATTCCACGAACTCCAACCGCATACACCAGGAAAATAACGTCACTGACCAACACCTTGTCGCAACGTCATTCACCAATCACTGCCTGCTAACGAACGTTCGTAGCACGCAGTAGCAAATNTTGCCCGGCCGATACTGTACCGTTCGTAGCACGCAGTAGCAAATCAGACACAAGACTCATACCCAGAGCCTCGCGCAGCCAGTAATATAATAGGTATGCCGACATCGAAGGAACCGCCACACCATTTCTAGGGTCACCAGATGTTTTAATACATGAAGTAGGGAACTTAACATACGAAATGAGATTTATAATAAAATTGTTGTGGTTAACTTTCAAGCATGGCAATAATGTAAATACAAGCTAATGAGATTGAATAATTGAATAGGATATGCCCGAAAAGTATCTTAGTGTAAATCAAAACCATAGTTACTATTTCTTTGTAAGTTAACATACACTAATATAACATATTTAATACTAATATTTCTGTGAAATATATTGTTTATTTGAATGAATGGCCTGCATATAAGTTTTATTATTTGCTAAAAAAACATGTTAACAAAACTTACTGCATGTGTAAATAATATAAATTTTCATTTTTACTTTATGTGCAAAAAAATGGCGTTTCGCAGGACGCTTGGCTAAAGGACATTTCATAAATTTATTTGGCATTTCGCATTTCGCAGGACAATGCTTTAGAAAAAAGGACTGTCCTGCGAAAAGCAGGGCGTCTGGTCACCCTAATTTCACTGGTGTGTACTAATATATTTAGTGGTCCTTGTGTGACAACGTTCAATACAACTTCAAATAAGAGTATTTAGTCAGAAACTACACGTGAGGCCTACTGCTTCTGCAGTTGCGAAACTGATGATACATATAAAATACTATGGAAAAATTCTTGATTCCGGTTTCTTGCACAGTACTGGTCTCATGATCATCTGATGCATTTTCCTGTAGCAAACAAACTTCTAAATACACTATACGCTTCCTCGTTCTCTTCATTCATCGCATTATTAATTATTCGCTTTCCGGTGGAGTAATAACGAAGCCAGCAGCTTGGGACTGCATCGTCCATCAGCGTATAGCATTCGCTGTAAAAAAAAAAATTGGGGAAAATTACCTGATAATTGTAAGGTAATATTCGCAAGCTTGTTTGGGAAGCATATTTTTCTTTTCTTGTACGATATAATTACCGCACTATGGAGTAAAACTCACTTACGTAGCAGTGGAAAATCCCATAGATGGATGGGAAAATTACTTTAAGACATGTGCATCTCCAAAGTTTGTCTCAACAGTTGGACGGGGGGAATAAACAAAACGAGGCGCCATGTTGGACAGCTTGTGGGTCTTATATTCGTTAGGAAAAGCATAATGCTGAACTGTAAAAAAAGAATATTAAGTTAGAGGAAATCTATAAAATACAATATTATCAAAAGTTACAAATAAATAGATTGTAAAAAAAAAAGGAAGCAAGAAATTTTGTAATGGACTGTAGAAAACGGATAGCTTTAGGTTCCCGTATTCAAATCTCAATATACGACGTTATCTTTTAAGGCAGTGCTACATTAGCCGTAAAAATTAAAGGTAGAAAATTGAACACACACATACCTATGGGGCGTGCTACAACACAACACACCAGCGTAAAATGGACATCTGTTTGCAGTAACCGCAAGGATGGATTGACGATTTTCTATTTTCTTACGCGGAGTTCTATGCCGACCGATCACAAGAAGGCAGTTGCAACAACGGAAGTCAGTGCAATATTAACTCGTGTCAGGAAATTGTTTTAATGGACTTAGTATTACATTTCCGACTTCCGTTTATTTTAACAAAATAAAAACATGTTTAACGAAAACCATTTATAATTTAAACTAATTTTTATAACTTAATATAAAGTTGATAAGAAGTAAAAAATAAAGGTTATATTATTTTCAGGGTTTACGAATGTTGCCAAAAATAGAACTAAAATTTTTTTTTTTGTGTGAAATTATGTTAACCAATATTTTTCCGCAAAAAAAAATATTATTTTTTTATCATAACAAACAGAAGAATATATTTTACGAGGCAGGTTAGCCAACACACAGTCTGTATATATCTGTGATCCATATGACCTACGTTTTTTTCCTGGTCCTGTCTGATTGGTCGCATTAAACTTTTCTTACTGTGAATGAAGCACGCAATTTTTTAAAATCGTATGGAAACGCTACTGTTATTTACTTACGGGAACGTTACGGCGAATGTAGCACAGCCTTTAATAACGTAATATTTGTGTAAACAGAATTATTAAAAGACTGGGAAAGGTATTGACTTCAAGGGACTAATAAAGCCACTAAAGAAAATTCCACACAAACTTCGCTTTGTACCTCACAAAAGTAACTGAGCAATCTGTTACAAACTAATTATTGTAACCAGTTCCAGGAATAACTAATTTGTCAAGTTGCTATTAGAATAGCGAGAATGTTAAAGTTACTAAGAAATATTTCGGGTAAAACTTATATAGTTATTTCGATTAGAAATTCGCAGAAAACGTAAATTAATACTTTGTTATTTTTCGTTTGAAAGTTCTTAGTACACGAATAATCATTGATGCTGTTACGCTGTCGGCGTGTTGTAATGGCCTTGCGTGCCAGGGATCATGGTTCACGCCCACCAACCGTGAAGTGTAGAAGATTTTATAAGTGTGCTTTCGGTTACCATTCGTCAGAGGATAGAGATAATAATAAATTTTGCAATATTACTACTTCCGTTTTTAGTTAGAATTTTTATTATACAATACAATTAATATTCCTTTACTTGTATAGGATTCTCCCACACTTTTGTCAAGTACTTGTCCATACGACTGAATAATAGTACTTTACTTGTCATGTATTTACTCAACATTTAAGAGGTAATTTTACCTTACATTTAGAGGTAATTAGCTTCCCTTACATGTAAGGATATTTTACCTTCATTGGTTTTTAAAATGATTGGTGAGTTGAAAATCTTATATTGTATTCAAACACCCTTAACATAAAATTCGGGCTACCTCATGGTTAGTGAAAAAAGAAATTGATTTAGAATTAAACTTTTATAAAAAATAAATCAACATAATACACTAACATAGATATTGAAGTACATATAGATATACTCAAATCGCTACCGTTTTTTTTTACTCTGACGACGATCCTAACAATTTAAAAGATAACTATACCTACCCAGTGCTTACTCTAATTTACGTCAAATTCCTGCCACACAGCAGACGCCTACTTTAAAACTGCGTAGTCCATCGTAATTCAAGGTCACTCAGACTCCATATCCGTAGACACACTTCTTCAGTATCGTTGTGGAAGCAGATGCGGGCAGCTCAGCAGGAGACCAGCGTCGCGACGGCCCGTGGACGTTACCCCACTCGCTCCGAAGACCGGAAGAGAAGACGCCGTTCTCCCGTGATTACCGCCTTAAACAATCTTGGCGTAACGCGTCTTTGCCACTGGGTCACAGGGTGATGAGGACGACACGCCGCTCGCTCCGAAGACAGGAAGAGAAAAAGCCGTTCTTCCGTGATTACAGCCTTAAACAATCTCGGAGTAAGGCGTCTTTACCACTGGGTCATGGAGCGACGTGGAGGCCACGCCGCTCACTCCGAAGACAGGAAGGTCTTCTTATTTTATTACCGCCTTAAACAATCTCGGCAGTAGTTATAAATAGTATGTTCGAATGCACGTTCCTGACAGGGAGGAAAGGAACAATTCGCCAGGACCTCCTGCTCTTGCATTCCGCTGACATTTTTTCCCTCAAAATGGCACCGGTTTCCTACGAAATGACCCTTTTTCCTTAAAAATTTCCCTTTTTCCCTAAAAATTGCCCTAATGCCACTCAAAATAGATTTTTTTTTTCAAAATCGATTCAATGACTCGACAATGTGGGTAAATGAATCATTTTTGGGCAATGAGGGATTGAGGGATTGAGGGACCATCTCATAGTCTACCCCCACCATACTTCATTTTCTTGCATTCACAAGGTTCCGTGGGGACGCAGCGGATAAAGGACATGTGAAACTTCACCCCCTTACATTCCAAGCTGAGAGGGCTATATCAGAGTCTTCCCAAATACGATGTAAACTGCAAATAGTCATTTAAGCGCTATGCGAACTTATAAGCATAGTTGGCTGTAATTCCCGAACCGTTTAAGATGTACCCGCCAAATTCATAACATAGGCATCGATGCAGACAAGGAAAATTATCAAATAGTCATATAAGCCCTATGTGAACTTATAAGCATAGTTGGCCGTAATTCCCGAACATTTTAAGATAAAGTAGTCAATTTCATAACATAGACATCGACACCAACAAGGAAAATTAACAAATTGTTATTTAAGCNTTTTAAGATAAAGTAGTCAATTTCATAACATAGACATCGACACCAACAAGGAAAATTAACAAATAGTTATTTAAGCTCTATGCGAACTTATAAGCATAGTTGTCCATAATTCCCGAACTATTTCAGATATGGGCCTCAAATTCGCAACATAGGCATCGATGCAGACAAGGAAAATTAACAAATAGTCATTTAAGCTCTTTACGTACTTATAAGCATAGTTGGCCATAACTGTCGAACCGTTTAAGATGTAGTCGTCAAAATCTTATCATAGGCATCGACGCCAACACTGAAAATTAACAAATAGTCATTTGAGCCCTATGCGAACTTATAAGCATAGTTGGCCATAATTTCCGAACTGTTTAAGATGTTGGTATCAAATGCATAACATTGGCATCGATGCAGAAAAGGAAAATTAACAAATATNTTTCCGAACTGTTTAAGATGTTGGTATCAAATGCATAACATTGGCATCGATGCAGAAAAGGAAAATTAACAAATAGTCATTTTAAGCCCTATGCGAAATTAGAAGCATAGTTGGCCGTAATTCATAAACCGTTTAAGATGTACTCTTCAAATGCATAACATAAGTGTCGATGCCAACAAGGAAAAGTGACAAATAGTCATTTAAGCCCTATGTGAACTTATAAGCATAGTCGGCCTTAATTCGCGAACAGTTTAATATGTAGTCGTCAAAATCATATCATAGACATCGACGCGAACAAGGGAAAGTAGCAAATAGTCATTTATGCCCTATGTTAACTTATAAGCATAGTTGACCATAATTCCCGAACCGTTTAAGATGTAGTCGTCAAATTCATAACATAGGCATCGACACCAACAAGGAAAATAAACAAATAGTAATTTTAGACCAATGTGAACTTATAAGCATAGTTGGCCGTAATTCCCGAACTGTTTAGGATATACTCGTCAAATTCATAACATATGCATCGATGCCAACAAGTAAAATTAACAAATGGTGATTTAAGCCCTATGTGATCTTATAAGCATAGTTGGCCGTAATTCCCGAACTGTTTAAGATGTAGACGGCCAATTCATAACATTGGCATCGATGCCAACAAGGAAAAGTAACAAATATCCATTTAAGCCCTATGCCACAAATGGTATTTGGAAGAGAGCTGCGCACTCCTAGTAGCCTGCTGTTTGGCCGACCGACAGAAGAGAAAGCTGCACCCCCTTTTTATGCCAGCGATTTATGTTACACTCTTCTTTGCGCTCAAGATTTTTGTCAACAGCACCTCAGAATAAATTGTAACAGGGTGAAGAAGGGGTATGATAGGAGAATGTCGTGCGAGGTATTTGAAGAATGTCAACTGGCGTGGCTGTACAACCCACAGAGTATAAAAGAGCGCTGTCTGTAGCTACAGAAATTTTGGAAAGGACCCTACAGGATTCTGAATGAGATCAGTTATGTGATCTTTCGGATTTGTCTTCAAGGCTTTCGGGCGAAGTCTAACATTATCCACGTCGATCGACTGGCACTCTACAAATGCCCTGACATTGCATAGTCTGTTCGGAACTAACAACCTTGAGGAGAGGGCAGTGTTAACGGCTTTTTATGCGTGAGCTAGTAGAAGTGAAGGACCGAGTAGTTATATGATTCATGGATAAGCGCGCTATCAGTTACAACCGGATATGAAGCAACTTTTCACAAAGTGACGTTTACAAAGCATGCTACTCCCGATCTTGGGTATGGGGTTTATTTGAGACATCTGAATAATAATCTGGATTATTGACGTCGTGTCTCTTAGCTATACTAGGGGTGCGACGAACCTTCCAAGTCAGTGGCTATAAAAGGTGCGCCTGGCTTCCGAGCCGGCAGTTAGTGAATGGATGAGTTTCAGCGATAGAAGACTAGCGAGAAGACTAGCGCATTGCGATAGAAGTGACCTGCATGTAAAAAATCTGCGACTGCAACATCAGAGAACGTTATGTGTATCAGTTTATTTACAATAACCAAACATAAACATAAAGCAGGACGTTAATTGGAGTTGAAATAGCCATTAAATGTTTCCCTCACTCTGAAATGAAAATAGTAATAGTGGAGAAAGATAATTTAATGCTGTAAATAATAGCTGTGTGAAAAAATTAAAAACAAAATTTTATTATGTTATTTTTATTAAGAATCCCATCCATCGCGAACTCAGATTCGCCCCTCAGGCTTCCATCTCTAAACACGCATTTTTTTTTAATTTTCAGAAATGTTGGATATTTGAAGTGTAACTGTTTTATACAAATGGCTTGTGCAACTTTCTGAAATTTGAAACCATAGGTACAGATAGCGTGAATGTCGTAACTTACAAAATAACAATTCTCTGTTTATAGCGGTGGGCACTTGCTCGTCGCTGCGAACCGAAAATATTGTTACATGCAGACTGCAGCACTGTGCGAGAAGCTGTGTTATATAGTTATGCCCCGACCCAGCACTGTGGGGCTGACCCACCTCGACCCTCCCCTCTCTCCAGGCAGAATCGCTCACTGTTCCGTCCCCCGACGGTCGGGGGAATGATTCTCATCTGAACTGGCTGGCGCACAGCCCCTCCTCCCCTTACTGGAGGAGCCAAAAACTTCGGAGGATGAGCAAGAGTGTTTTGGTAATTATCTCCCTTGACGAAACGCGGCATTTGGAGAAATTTCTGGACTCTGCCCGACGACCCTGTGAATACCACCGAAGCTGGAGGGTTATAAAATGCGGTAATAAGGTAACGTCTGGTGTATCAAGGGCCATCAGCGAAGAAGACGAACGACGACGGAGGGTACGAGACGATCGCAGCCGATGAGGTGTTTGTGATGTGAATGGTGAGAGGTCGTGAAACCCGACGAGTAGAGGGCCAACTGAGAATGGGGGCGTTCGGAGATATCTAGAACATTTCGGACTGGTGGAATCTGGACTGAACTAAGGTGGGACTGTATGAACACGTGATAAGAACTTTACTGTTGTTATTGGAACTGTAAAATATGTACATATAATTTATAAGATATTTCAGTGGTGAATTTGATACTGAATGTTGGTTTATGATTTCATTAATTTCTTTCAGGTGATTGTAAATTGTATTGATTGAATTTGTTTTTGTAAATAGAAATTGATAGTTATTTATTGTGATGTATTTATTTGAAAGTTTTATCCTTGCAGTTATTGTAGAAAATTTGGAAAATATAATTAACTATTTTATTTAAATAAGACCTCCATCCCTTAAAGAAAATGGGTAAGTCCATTGCCTTTGAGAAATTGTAACACCATATAGAATGCAGAGAGGTTCTGCAGTGTACAGAGCTCAGTTCCGTTCTTCGTCATATCGGAGCGCATGTCCGTACATTAACTCAGTAAATTTTATACTGAAATATTTAACCTTGTTGCAGGTAGATATGGCGGAAACTAATTGAAATTATATTTTTAGAGATTTGAGAGGCTGTTACGTATATTTTTTTTAACAAAGAATATGTACCCCACGGCTTCACCAACCGGAAATCAAACTTTTGTGTTTGGCAAAATCAAGACTTGTTTTTATTTAATGTAACTTTTTCCGATAAGAATTTTGTGGTAGCGGATCGATATTTTAATTTCCTCCAACTTCTTCTCTCCCAGAATTTGAATTTTTATTCGAATCAGTGTGAGATTGACGAAGAATTTGCTTGAGACTGGTTTGTAATACTAATTTTATTTTAGGCATTTTCTAGGTAGTTTTCGGAAGCAAGAAGTATGATAATATTACGTTTCGTTTAAGAAATCACTGAGTAATCTAAGAAAACATACTTTAATATTCTCTCCCCCTTTTATTGAATTTCGTAGCCTTAAATAATTATTTGGGAATTTATAAATGTAGTGTTTTGAAACAAAAGAACGCCGATATCTCATTAAGTTTAAGAGATACTTATGGATTTGCATAATCTATGAACTGTGTCTTGCCTCTAATGCAGCAAACACCTTGCGGAAATCAGTCGTATATTGTAGTTCAGTAATTTATGTTAATGTAAAGTTATGAACATTAATTTAAATGATAACGCATGTAACCTGAAACACATAAAAAAGTATACCTGTTTCCTGATTCTCGGGAAGTACTCCTCACTTTCGCGTCTCCTCGTCCTATCTTCAATGCACCTGCGACTAAAAAAAGGTGTATCTGGAGAAGGGTTTACATCGGATATATTTTACTACCAGCGCATTCTATGATTAGTTTGTTACGTGTTCTTGAAGTGTTATATGTAAATATTTTTCTGGCTGTGAAATTCTTATCGATGCCACTCAAAATAGCATGAAGTAGATCGTGAAGTTTTCGAAATATATAGTCCTATGTTGCTTATTTACGTTGACAGGTGTCAGGTGTGCTTCGTTCTGTGCGTGTCTTACTATTTTCGTCCCTGTTTGCGTCTCTAGGTAACTTGTCATTCTTGCAACCTGCGACATAATATGTTGAATTCTTGTATTTTCCGGATAGGTTATGTCAAATTTTACGAAAGATAATTTAACATAGAACTTTATGTATGACTTGCTGTTTTATATTTATTAATTTTTTTGATTGCGGCAGTGGAGGAGTTGTGTTTAACATATTTGAAAATATCGTATACAATTTAGCGTCGTTATTTTACACTAAGTCTTTCATTCGTAAAATTTTCTGTATTAGAATTACTAAATTTTTTTTTATGGTAAAATACCGCGAAAATTGTGGGTTTATTTCGGTAAATTTTTGTGATCTTAATGGAAGTTTATGTGCCTTAACAGCAGTGTAGATCTGTTTCTTCTTACAATGCGCTTTATTCTATTTAATTAATTTTATCCTCAGAAAAAAAATATTTGTTTATGAGACACTTTGGAAATCTTGACGGACATATAGTGTACTTCAACTTCTGTCTACACACTATTTTTGTAAGACACGCCATTTATGATTTACGTAATTTTTTCCAAGTTTTTCAGGTAAAAAATATAACAATTTTACACGGGTTTTAAATGATTTTTCTTTCAACGAATTTTTCTGCAAATATTGTCACAAGAAAAAATTTCCTTGCATTTAGTTGATGATTTTTTTTATTGCCTGGATTGTAGAGGTGTAGTTACGAAATATTCAAGTCCAGGAAATATTGTACATATTCAGGTTCTGCATAATGTTATTTGGTGTATATAAAATAAAACTGTAAAAGTTCTTGTAATATTTTCAATTACACTTCTATTCCCCATTCAATAAATACTGCATTATGGTTTCAAATCGTTTGTATGTACCAAAGCGTGTAATAAATACATTTGGCCTTCATCACCTCTTTCCCTTCTGATTGGCACTGCCAGGGAACATCGAATATCTGGAGCAGGAAACAGCATACAAGATGTTATCTCGATTAAAACGAGGGTATCCTTGTAACAGGGACGCGCCGAATTTAAGCTGCTGGATAAAAATGGCCTATCTCCAGAGAGAGGTGCGGAATATTTTCAGTGTTTAAGTACCATTGCAGTGCGTCGCGGTGTTATGGATTACTTCTCTCTGGTAAGATTATGTTGTTTTTTTTACAAACAATCAACTGTGCAGGAAGGTGATATGTAAGATTTGTATTAATTACTTTTTAGAGATATGAATNTTTTTTTACAAACAATCAACTGTGCAGGAAGGTGATATGTAAGATTTGTATTAATTACTTTTTAGAGATATGAATGACCTAATTTACAATTAATTAACAAAATTGCTATATTTTAGCGATTCTTATTATTTAATTATGGCAATTAAAAATAATATAAACGAAATTTTGAAAAAATAAATAAAAAATGAAAAAGTATCCCTATCATAGCTTTTCGTAACAGTNTCCGTTCTTCGTCATATCGGAGCGCATGTCCGTACATTAACTCAGTAAATTTTATACTGAAATATTTAACCTTGTCGCAGGTAGTTTTGGCGGAAACTAATGGAAATTATATTTTTAGAGATTTGAGAGGCTGTTACGTATATTTTTTTTTAACAAAGAATATGTACCCCGCGGCTTCACCAACCGGAAATCAAACTTTTGTGTTTGGCAAAATCAAGACTTGTTTTTATTTAATGTAACTTTTTCCGATAGGAATTTTGTGGTAGCGGATCGATATTTTAATTTCCTCCAACTTCTTCTCTCCCAGAATTTGAATTTTTATTCGAATCAGTGTGAGATTGACGAAGAATTTGCTTGAGACTGGTTTGTAATACTAATTTTATTTTAGGCATTTTCTAGGTAGTTTTCGGAAGCAAGAAGTATGATAATATTACGTTTCGTTTAAGAAATCACTGAGTAATCTAAGAAAACATACTTTAATATTCTCTCCCCCTTTTATTGAATTTCGTAGCCTTAAATAATTATTTGGGAATTTATAAATGTAGTGTTTTGAAACAAAAGAACGCCGATATCTCATTAAGTTTAAGAGATACTTATGGATTTGCATAATCTATGAACTGTGTCTTGCCTCTAATGCAGCAAACACCTTGCGGAAATCAGTCGTATATTGTAGTTCAGTAATTTATGTTAATGTAAAGTTATGAACATTAATTTAAATGATAACGCATGTAACCTGAAACACATAAAAAAGTATACCTGTTTCCTGATTCTCGGGAAGTACTCCTCACTTTCGCGTCTCCTCGTCCTATCTTCAATGCACCTGCGACTAAAAAAAGGTGTATCTGGAGAAGGGTTTACATCGGATATATTTTACTACCAGCGCATTCTATGATTAGTTTGTTACGTGTTCTTGAAGTGTTATATGTAAATATTTTTCTGGCTGTGAAATTCTTATCGATGCCACTCAAAATAGCATGAAGTAGATCGTGAAGTTTTCGAAATATATAGTCCTATGTTGCTTATTTACGTTGACAGGTGTCAGGTGTGCTTCGTTCTGTGCGTGTCTTACTATTTTCGTCCCTGTTTGCGTCTCTAGGTAACTTGTCATTCTTGCAACCTGCGACATAATATGTTGAATTCTTGTATTTTCCGGATAGGTTATGTCAAATTTTACGAAAGATAATTTAACATAGAACTTTATGTATGACTTGCTGTTTTATATTTATTAATTTTTTTGATTGCGGCAGTGGAGGAGTTGTGTTTAACATATTTGAAAATATCGTATACAATTTAGCGTCGTTATTTTACACTAAGTCTTTCATTCGTAAAATTTTCTGTATTAGAATTACTAAATTTTTTTTTATGGTAAAATACCGCGAAAATTGTGGGTTTATTTCGGTAAATTTTTGTGATCTTAATGGAAGTTTATGTGCCTTAACAGCAGTGTAGATCTGTTTCTTCTTACAATGCGCTTTATTCTATTTAATTAATTTTATCCTCAGAAAAAAAATATTTGTTTATGAGACACTTTGGAAATCTTGACGGACATATAGTGTACTTCAACTTCTGTCTACACACTATTTTTGTAAGACACGCCATTTATGATTTACGTAATTTTTTCCAAGTTTTTCAGGTAAAAAATATAACAATTTTACACGGGTTTTAAATGATTTTTCTTTCAACGAATTTTTCTGCAAATATTGTCACAAGAAAAAATTTCCTTGCATTTAGTTGATGATTTTTTTTATTGCCTGGATTGTAGAGGTGTAGTTACGAAATATTCAAGTCCAGGAAATATTGTACATATTCAGGTTCTGCATAATGTTATTTGGTGTATATAAAATAAAACTGTAAAAGTTCTTGTAATATTTTCAATTACACTTCTATTCCCCATTCAATAAATACTGCATTATGGTTTCAAATCGTTTGTATGTACCAAAGCGTGTAATAAATACATTTGGCCTTCATCACCTCTTTCCCTTCTGATTGGCACTGCCAGGGAACATCGAATATCTGGAGCAGGAAACAGCATACAAGATGTTATCTCGATTAAAACGAGGGTATCCTTGTAACAGGGACGCGCCGAATTTAAGCTGCTGGATAAAAATGGCCTATCTCCAGAGAGAGGTGCGGAATATTTTCAGTGTTTAAGTACCATTGCAGTGCGTCGCGGTGTTATGGATTACTTCTCTCTGGTAAGATTATGTTGTTTTTTTTACAAACAATCAACTGTGCAGGAAGGTGATATGTAAGATTTGTATTAATTACTTTTTAGAGATATGAATGACCTAATTTACAATTAATTAACAAAATTGCTATATTTTAGCGATTCTTATTATTTAATTATGGCAATTAAAAATAATATAAACGAAATTTTGAAAAAATAAATAAAAAATGAAAAAGTATCCCTATCATAGCTTTTCGTAACAGTGTGCAAAAATCTCACTCGGCTCCATTAACTAGTCTGACCTCTATTTTTTACGGCAGTGGCCTGTAAAACATCTCTACATGATTCCCTCTACCGTGCTCTAAGCCGAGTGCATTGTGGGCGAGGCCTAAGCTCAAGTGGCCACATCTCACCTGACTTTGCTGTTCGCTATAACCCGAAATCACGAGGGCCGGTAACTTTTTGTCTTTGAAAAAAAAAATATACATAATGTATTTATATAAATATACAATAACTAAACCATATAAAAATTGTATAAATAAAACGTGTGATTCATTACGGTTTTCACAATTATTTTAACTTGAGTATTTTCGGGTAAATATATTTATTTTGCAGATTATTGAAACACATCGAGGCATGATAGTTCCGTTTTCACATCACCGCGACTCGCCCTGCAGTCGCACAGGCCGTGGATCGTGCTGCAAGAGAACCTGATACTGCCGATGAGAACTATTTATTACTTTTCATTACCAATAAACCTTTCTTCTCGCTATTTTTATTCGTTTTAATTGTAGTTTATATTAAAGTTATTATATAAAATATAAATACAATTTTAATTTTATCAAGAATAAGGCACTTTTAAGTTCTTCTATGATAATGCAAGTGCAAAACGTTTGTGATATATAAAGAAAGTAGAAAAAACCAGACACGTCATACATCGGGTGATTTTCCAAAGTTTTGATTTTAAAAAATGTGAAGAAACCATGGATAGACTTTATTGCCCAAGCCTGCTTGTTGAAACATCAATAATGCCCTGATTCGAACTGCGGACCAGAGGCGCAGTTCTCAGTCACTTTTACTCTTGTCCAGAGGCAATTTACGCCTTGGAAACCATAAGAGACGTGGAAGTTTCCACGGCAACAAGTGCAATAGTCACCTGCCTATCAGGATATCGTAAACGCCGCTACACTCCGCCAGCGATGCTCACGTAAAACCTATTCGCGGCTTCTTCACACTTTTTGAATAAAACATTTCAGAAACCACCCCTTTCAGAACGTTTTTATTCATTACTTGAATATAACACGAAATACAAGCGTTTTATAATTCTCATAACATAAATTTACCTTACTTTTGGGTGACTTCAATTTTTACATATCGTTTTTATTGAAATTTTTTTGAATTTTTTATTAATATAATTTTAATTAATGAGGAAACAGGCGTGTAAGAAATAGTTTTCACGCAAATTAATTATTGTTAGACTGAGTACGCACCAATAAGGTGCGTTGTCCCTGTGATACGTTCATTATACTCAGGTTGGATTGCAGGATCGTTCGAAGGATTGGGATTGATCGAAGGATTGGTGTGAATTGGTGTCTGGATTGGTGTGGATTGGTGTGTTGGTGTGTGTGTGGTGTGTGGAGCGGTGTGTGTGTTGGTGTGTGGATTGGTGCGTGTTGGTGTGGATTGGTATGGACGGTTTGTGGATTGGTATGGATTGGTGTGTTGATTGGCGTGGAGTGATGTTTGGATTGGTGCGTGGGTTGGTGTGCGGATTGGTTTGTGGATTGGTGGTGTGTATTGGAGTGTATTGTGTGTGTAGAGTGGCGTGGATTGGTGTCCGGATTGGTGTGTATTGGTGTGTGGATTTGTGTGTGGATTGTTGTGGGTTCGTGTGTGGGTTGGTGTCGATTGGTGTGTGTGGTGCTTATTGTGGAGCGAAATTATTGAATGATTGCAAAATATTGATGGATTGTTGTTCTTGAAAAGCACAGGAAATAAAACTGTTTATCGCCCTCGTACATTCGATGTGTTAAGGCCTAGCACTATTGGTATTATAATTAACGATAAGTATGCCCACAAATGTGAGAGTACAATCTGATCCATTCCATTATTATAACATGACTTGGGCAGGCTGTTGCTCCTCGCATGAGGGCCTTGGATTGGTCACATATACATATATTTTAAAAAATAATTGTGAGTAGTATACTTATAACTACATAACAGTAGAGATAATGAATAATTTAGATATTCTCACATCAGATAATAATTAGAGGATAATGAAAATATTGTAACTGAATGAGAGTTTTTTTGCATGTCTCTGCAATACTCTAAGTATAATTTCACTATAAATAAAAATAAATAAATCACTTTTTAATAAAAAAAAATTTAAAAACTGATTTATGAATACGGATTTTTTATCTGACATACCCCATGCCTATTAAGCCAATATTGTTACCACTTGTATGCCCTCGAAAAGCGAGCATCCCATTCCCTCCCAAACATAGTGCTGTGGAACCTCAAGAAATGTCAGTTTTTTTCAAAATAAATTTTTAAATTTTTTTTACAAATATTTTGTAATTTTTGCAAATATTTATAATGTTTTTAAAGATTATATATTTTTTTGGGATTTTTTGAATTTTTCGTTGTAAGGTCATTCAAAGCCACGGGTCAAGGTCACATGTCAAGACCACTTGGATTCAATATGGTGACTTCATAACATGGCAGCTGAAAGACCGGAATGACAGAGCATGATGTCAGCTTCGACTCCGGACCCTGTTATGTCCAAACATTCAATTTTTATTAAATTTTTTAGTTTACACTTTTTTTAAATTGTGGGTTTTTTTAATTTCTTATATTTATTCGGTTTTAAGGTCATCTAAGGTCAATGTCAAAGGTCAAGATCACCGATACTAACATGGCTGACTGGATGGACACTGGTCTATCTAGCAATGGCTGGTCATGCCGGGAGCTTAGTCGATCGACCTGTCATCGAACCCCGGACCTCCTACATGTTCATTTTTGTATAATTTTTTAAATTTTATTTTTAATTTTTATAACAATTTTTTGTAATTTTATAATTTTTATGCAATTGTTTTTATTTTTCTATTTAATTCGAGGTTATGGGCACAGGGTCA
>NQII01015451.1:2513-24350 GCA_002778355.1 Clitarchus hookeri
GGGGGGGGGGGTCTACACGATATTAGGCAGGTGTACCAGTTTTTTTGGCTCTTCAGTGTATATGGAGTGTTTATTCATAACCTTGTATTATTTCATGTCAAGGGTTGCACTTGGAGGCCTTTCCCAAAACGTGTTTTGTTTAAATGTGTTACCTTCATATCGGTATTTTTAATGTTTGTCTCCGAGGTTGATGTATATTTATTGTTCGTATTCTTTTTTAAATCTTGCATGTTGTGGTATTTTAAGCTTCTCACTTTATAATACATCGCATACTTTTTTTACTGTTTCCTTTATTGAATGAGGTACTTCATTTCGATGGCTTGTATGTAGAGCTACATCGGGACTGGATGGATCAGATGATGATCGGACTGCGAAGATGGGAGCATCGTCTCGACACAAGATGGAACGTATTCCAGAACATTGTGTCGCAACTGTGGGAAGAAATTTTCTGAAAGCAGCAATGCTCAGCGACATGGGGTCAACTGTATTCAGAATGTGAAGCATGTTATTTTCGCATATGAAAAAATACAAGTCGCAGTTTGGTCGGTGAAGTGGCAACCTGAAAAGGTATCTCGAAACCTGTACCGATCTACCTTAACTGCTTGCTAAGCATTATATGCTGGAATTGCATCGGAAATGTATTCGGATGGTAACTGGTGCTACACAAACTGGAGATTTATCGAAGCAGAAAACTTCAGCTGTGAATGCTGTGGGCAGCTCGTTGATTCCTACCAAGCAGCTACTACATCAAGACCTTCGCAAATTCTAATGAAGCACGAAGGAATGAAAATAATGCATATGTAAGGAGTTCCGTCTGCATGCCATATCGATGTGAGAAGTGCTCTTAACAGTTTACTCGAACTGATCGTTAAAATAAAATTTTCAAACATTGTGAACGGGCTGCACCATGCAATGATCCAGGCCTTGCAAAACATCCTTACTATTTGTAGTTCACAGCAAAGGCTGTTCCGAATGCAACATCAACCCACCAATCAGAAGCTACACCTTGCAATTCACCCTATCATGCATTGTAACCTAACAAAGAAAGGGGTGTGTAAA
The DNA here is from genome assembly GCA_002778355.1 of Clitarchus hookeri. Classification (NCBI taxonomy): domain Eukaryota; kingdom Metazoa; phylum Arthropoda; class Insecta; order Phasmatodea; family Phasmatidae; genus Clitarchus; species Clitarchus hookeri. The sequence continues at coordinate 3,573 of NQII01015451.1, forward strand.
TTTATTTTTTCTGAAGGAATCACCATTTAGGGGGCTTTTGAAAACGTATGATGTTCCAAATCCCATTACTTCGATGTAAAATGTTTGTTCATTTCTGACCTGTATGAAAATTAATTTAATAAACCAATTTGCAGTGGAAGTGTGGAATTACTGAGCCATGAAATGTAATATATGGTTGGAAAATAGCGATAGTAAATCAGATGTATTCAAAAAGAAAGTAATCAAGACCTTCTTACTTACCTGAGTGTAATGCAGATGACTTCGATGCTGGTGTTGAAAAAAGCATAAAGAGAGTATGCCGCGAGGAGGAAGAAATTATATTGAAGGACTCTGGCTGGACACTCGATTTGGTGGATCATCTGCGGCTGAGAACAAATGAGATCATTCCAACCATCATTGATGACGATTACATTAATTAAATATTCGCAGTATCACAATTTGGTTATACACAGTATAATACACAGTATCACAGTATATGCAACGATTCACAGTATCACAATTTACATTCGGTTTTCACAAAGTGTATATACTCAAAGATTTATAGGCATGTGTGAAGCCTGTGTATAAGCTATAATTATGACTTTAGGTGCCCACAGTGCTTGTGAGAAGATTATATCTGGGTTTTGCTGCAACTTCCATCGTCGGTGCAATTAACAGTAACATCGTTTCGTACCTATACCTCTCAACATTGCCAATGGCTACGACAAGAACGAATGTTGCACTTCTCAACTCATCACCTGGTGCAACATTGTATGTGCCTTAGCCTCCCGCGAAGTACCACAATATTTCCAGAACATCATGGACATGTATATGGGTAGCTGGGATCATTTCATGGAGCTAAGCTTGATAGAGATCTTCGTGAGTGGTAGATCGTCGCAGAAGGTGATGGAAGCTGGCATAAACATTATGGAGATGTCAGCCATGGGTCCAGCAGACACACCATCGAGTTCTTCAAATGAGACACGTGCAGCACCACCACATCGGCATCTTCAGGCATGACGTCGACAGCACCATCGACTTATTTGGTTGAGACATCTTCGCAATTTTCGATGGAGTCGACTGCAACTTCGGACGAACTGACAGCACCATTTCTTACTGCAACATCTGGTTCTTCAGCTATGCCATTCATTTCTTTGGCTGACCTGTCTCCGGCAGAATTTGGGACGTTGCCTTTATCGCCACCACCAGAGAAAACTTATCCCTGCAGATACTGCGACAAGATATTTTCGCATCAACACACTGCATGGTACCATGAATTTCGCGGCTTAATGAACAATCCCAACCACATTAAATATCTGTGCGGGTCGCTTTTATAGAACTACGATTATTTATGCAAGCATGTAAGGTCAAGCTAAGTTAAACTGCAGGCTTCATCGATGCCTCGGTGCCAGATCTGAAAAGAGAATTCTAGCGGCCTTCATTGGCGGGTCATTGACGGTGATTTAGATCTTATAGTACCTCTACCAAATCATCTGCGACCAGTTTGAACGACGAACCTGACACCTCATCAGCAGGAGCAACATCTCTTTCCACAAAGACGTTTTCATCCCTGGTTCCTGCTCCTTCCAATGAGGCGACAGCTGAACCATCTGGGTGCGCTAGCGTATCATCTACGGAACTTTCAGTGTCATTTCGGTGTTGCTTCTGCTACAAGGACTTTGCCTTCATGCTTACTGCATGATGGCACGAAGTTTACGGTTGCCTGAATTACTGGTTTCATATTTAATGAGATAGAACTGAATTTGATGTGTATAAGGATGCATACTTTATGCAGATGATTATTAATCATTTTGTTGCAATACATTTTAATAAATTAATAAAATATATATATTTCATATTCTAACCGTCAATCTTTTCTTCCCTGTATAAAACGATATAAATAAAAAAGCACTACAATGCATATATAATTTTAATTTAGCTAATCACTATGTCTATAAATTGCCATAGGGCTTATAAATGCATACTATCTTGGAGCTAGAAATAATGCTTGCCAACTGAATTTCACGAGCTTGGCCCTAACAAATTGCAAATTATAATTGCATATGCCTATAAATATTCTCTTTCTTAGAACCTGACTTGCAAAAATGTGGGCATATAATGATTTAAGAAACAGACCAAACTGAAAATATATACGAGCTCTATGATACATAGTTTACATCTAAATGTACTTCAAATGCTGACAACCATAAATTTGCTGTGAATTTTTATAAACAAATATCGTATTCGGAATAGTTCTTGAAGTTATAGTGATTGATGATATGCCCTTAAACACTAATACAATGGCTGTAATTAGAGACCTGCAAAATTCGAGTTTTTATTTGGGGATATGTTGTAATTTTAACACACGCTGGTTTCAAACTCGGCAAAGAATTGAGTGTCGGAAATCATGTCCTCGTAGACGTCCTGTGTTCTGATATCGTACAGGAATGAGTCCGTGTCTGTATACAGGAGCTCGATGTATTTTTCGTATCGGGCCTTCATCACGTCATAGTGGAACCTGTACATCAGCATTTTGGACACGTCGAGCCCAGCGAACCCCGCGTAAACTGGTTTGTCGAAAAGTATGGCTTGGTGCTGCAGTCGAATCATGGAAATATTTTCTTCGTTAATTGTCCTGTCCAGAAATGTTGGTTTTGGCACCAATTTCTTTATTCGTTTTTCATTACACACCAATTCCATTTTTTTGCCATTTTCTTTTGTTCTCCAATGATTTGCCGAAAGTTGCATTGTTTGCTAGTTAAAAAAAATATTTCTAGAAAACGTTGTTGGCTGCCTGTAGCTTTGAAGTATTAAAATCTATGTAAGGCTTTAGCCATGCCGTCTGTTCGAACTGTAGGACGCGGTGAATCTTGACGAGCATCAATCCATGTTACATAGCCTGCTTGAGGTTACGGTAATGGACGATGTAGCGGCTCTTGTCTTCTATCGTTGTCATAAGCTTTGGCTGTTTCGAGCCCGGTGGGCACTGGTTGACGGGAAGAAATGGTGAATCACGGCGTTTCTCGCTCAGGGCCGCAGTATACTAGACATCCACCTCCAAGATGTAACCGGTCACCCTATCGTCTGGTACGGACATGACGTCAATGTTCACGTCGGCCCACTTATAGTTGCGCATTGGCAACGCAGCGACATATCTCAGCATACAGGTTGTTTGCGTCGAGGAACTGCAACAAGATGGGAGGCTTGCTGGGATCATATAGCCCGGGCACGTAGATGTTGTTCGCCTCCGCATGTCGTTTGACTCACTGGGCCATGCCACCTCAGATCCCTTCCTCAGCGAACATGTGCATGTCGTAGTCGGTTATAAGCTCTAGCTCGACCCCCGTCATCGCAACATGGCGTCGAACGCAAATCCCGGTGCGCTGAAGTAGTGCGCACAATCGAGCTTGTATGTTGACAAACACAAATTTCTGGAATTTTCGAAGACGTTCGGCAGGAGACGAACGTCCGCCTTCAAGTACAGTTGTGAATATTCTTTGAGACTGCTACATCTAAACTCTTGTCATACCTTATTGGCGTGGGGGTATTATTCGTCGCTGATCCCAGAGTCCGTCAGTCTGTTGTAAAATGACTCTTTCGAAGGCAGCTGCTGCTCGTTCGACTTCTTCCAGCTATCAACATAATCATAAGGGAAGACGCCTTTTCGTGTGACATGAGGCAGTTGGCTTCCACTGAAGATCTTGGATGTGTTATTAAATGGATTCCGTGGCAGGTACTCTGCCAAGGATGCCAGACTTCGAGCCAAAAACCGAAAATTATCTACAAACTGGACGGAAAAATCTGTCCACCAGCTTCTTTGAAAATGTTATCATTTTTTTTTTCGCTGGTGTGTGGAATAATGAAAACATATTTTCCGCCAAACCCCAGCTGCCTGACGATAAAATTTTCATCGTTGCTAATTTGTGGAAAAAGACGACTAGTTTCTTCGGTCTTCGGCACAGGAAATTGCAGCTGGTGCATGCAGGCCCGATGTGCTGCCCGCTGAAGTGGTTGTGGTCCCGCACCTTTTAGTTGTCTAGGTGAATGGAGCAACGCAGTTGCAGCAACTCGTCGCTCTGGCATAGCTGGACTTTCNCCACTTTATCTCAGATGTACTTTCATGATTAGATGGTTTCCCTTTCATGCGTTTTAAGTGTCTGCGCGCTAATTACAGACGTACAGCATTGGAGTTACCTAATTATGATTGGCTAGACAAGTAGAAAAATGTCTTCACACAAAGACCCATAAATAATGGAAATAAATTTCCTAGTATGCACGTATAGTATAGAAATGTAACATGTAAGGAAATATTTTCTTGAAATTTGGGTGTCCCTAATTATATCATTATTAACTATTATTCAGTGATGAATAAATATAGTTAATGATGGAACCTATCAAGAATTAAAAACCCAAGTAGTAATTGAAATGTTTCAATGAGAGATAATCCTATTTACTCTTTCAGAAGTTTTTTTTTCATCTCATTTTCCAGACTTTTCTTCCATTCAAGTTTATTATTGCCTGATGTTCAAGTTAGACGAATATGACTTCCTGCAGGTATTATTATTTTTAATCCAGTACAAATACATTAACTTAACACATTAATTTGAGTAACTTCAGGGTAAATATTACCTAGGCAGAAGTGAGAAATACTCACCTTTACAAACGGCAGCGGAGCTATAAGACCAAAGCATCCAATGACGAATGTTGATCTAATGAAAACAGAACAAAGGAGCGCGCATTGAATTAATTTTATTTTGCTTTCCACAACTGTAACTTTATTACTAATGAATAAAATATAGTTTAAGTATTATGTGCAAAGGAATTTTCAGTTTTAGAACAAGATTGGTTTTAGGGTCAGCTATTAGTTCAATGAAAAACTGGAAGTTATATTCGTAAGTTCACATTAAATTCTTGAGGGTGCGTGAATTACTGTGTCATTTAAGATGTTACGGTTCGTACCTTCAATTTGCGACAATTAACACTTTTTCAGTGACAACTTGCCAAAACAGTGGAGTAAGCGGTCATAGCTGTCGACTTGTATTTAAAAATTAAACTCAATTTTTTACATAGTGATTTTCAATTGTAATAAATGTGATGTGGCAGACAAATGTTTCTAATGATTTATGTAAAATGGTATTCTGGATAAAAATTGGATCTGGTTAAAAGAAATAGTGAAATATTGAAAACAAGCTCCTATATTCCCCCCGTAAATTTTCGGGTATGACGTATTTTACTGAGTGTTTAGTTGTAATTTATTAGTGAACTCAAATATGAGAGCAGTTAATAATGTTTGATGCTATATAATACATGCTATTTAGTAAATAAGGATTATAGCGAACAATCGTATACTATAAGAATTTGGCACTTTCACAAAATTAATTAATTTTTTAATGGCCGTTGTTTTACACTACGAAAAGTACTCGACCACAAGGTTGCCAACAGCACGGAATTAATTTCGGGCGCAGTGTAAGCCAACACTTGATAATCTGCGAGAGCTTGCCGCCGCCCACCTGATCAAAGGGGATAAAAAAAACGACGTGGTAAAATTTGCGGCTGAACAACAACAATTTTCCGTGCCCAATTACCGCGTTTGCGATGCCATACAAGGCACTATGGCCGCCTGCGGTTGGCGAATGCTCTCGCAGTTGTGGCGTCGAGAAAAATAGCACGTGGCGTACTTGAGAGCACATTGAGAGGTCACTCGATTATCTCCCGAGAATCTGGCGACTGTACAAGCGAGCATATGCCCGGCATCTCTCGGCAAACTTCAACCCTTAGAGAGACACTTTGAAATAACCCGTCCACACTGAGTTTCTGCAATCATGGACATGTAGCATACAAAGGGTATTTATGATCAATAGTGTACACAGCGAGGAAACAGTAGAGACATGCAAAATTTGCGTTATTTTTTGCATCAGGCAAAAAATTCATAGTACTGCATATACTCGTGCCGACGTAGCGTCTCCATTAGTTGCTGCATACATGCGAAGTCACTCCCTTTCTGAGTGATCTGCATGTGACTGGGGCACAGAATTGTGAAGTGTTCATTTNTTCTGAGTGATCTGCATGTGACTGGGGCACAGAATTGTGAAGTGTTCATTTCATTTATTGGCGCAGAGTTACCCGGGGCGTGTCATATAAACTGTGGTCCAGTGATTAACATAGTACACGTCTTTGAAGTTTGACGTGTACCGAAATAATAACACGAATTTTGTAGGTCTCTGGGCATCAGTATCCAATGGCTTGAGAGTCTTCTAACAGGTAGCGTGATTTGCGAAAGTTACCACGCCTCTTGTTTATTAATGGATGATAGTAACGTACATAATAACGCAGCACGCTGCTCACTGACTGTAAAATGGAAAGTAGACACAGCTACAGTAAACACCAAAATATTACAAGATTGCAACACGACTGCACACAAATTAATACATTACCGAACGGGTTTCAGGTGTTGTGAGCATGAATTTATACGATGAGTGCTGCACTTAAACCGACACACTCACACACACAAACAACAATTGTTTCTTTGTCACAACAATTAACTGTACGCATTACATCCTGCTATAGTAATATGAGGCAGTCCTATCTGTGGTAATCTAGAGCACTTAAACTGTTTACGAATCAGTTACCCACAAGAATATCATTGGCCATTGAAGACTCGCACTGTTCAGAAGTAGTCGAAAATACACTGACGTACCGAAAGTCATCTCATTCGTGTCTAGTATCACGCATCCTCCCCTCTAGCCCGACTAAGTGCAGCAACTCGTCAGAGTATCGGTTCCACTAGTGGATGACACACCTGTGGAGAGATGTTGACCCGTGCCGTCTGGATAGCTATCCACAGCTTCCTGATATTTGTAGATGCATGATGTTGAGTTCGAATGGACCTCCCCACCACGTGCCGTAAATGCTCGGCAGGGATCATATCTGGTGAACTAGGTGACCACAGCAGTCATCAAAACTCTCCAGGAAGCTCCTTGAGCTAATTATGAACAACTTAGATCGATTACACTGTTCATAATCCTGCTGGAATGTCTTCTGATTGTGGGGGTGTGTGAAGTCCACGAAGGGCTGCAATGCAGTGCCACGACCAGCACACACTCACTCACGCGATGTCAGAGCAAAACTGATGCAGGTCCGGGTACTTCCAAGACGTAAGAGCACGGTGGAGTCACCGACTTCTAACGTTACATACTGCTACACAATGACTTCTGGCGTTTCAGTGCAACCTTAAGAAGCATTAGGTACAAAATTTTGTACACTGGGTCTGAATGGGTCATGACGTCTCGTGTAAATTGAATGTATTTCTCTTATCATGCCAGCTGGCCTGTACTAAGTGCTAAGTGACAGGAGCAAATATTCATATTTTGCGACCTGCAATATTCGCATTATTTTGTCACTGCAGGCTGAGTTTCAAGAAGCTTTATTCTCGTTTGACTTCCGCCATTGGCCGACATCTTGTGCGACACTTCCCAAGGGTACTTCCTGCTAATAGTAAATGCTAGCCGGTTGAGCAAGCTATCTGTTGTGAAGTGGTGACACAGAGATATTTGCCAGTAGCCAATGAACAGAAGTGGAAATTTCGCGAATTTAATTAAGGGCAAGGTATACTCCAAGCACATGTACGCTTGAGTCATTGAAGAGATTTGGACGGCTCATAACAGCGAAGTGTTGAGAGCTTACGAGGGTGAAGAGAGGTGAGTATGGAGCAGCGCCGGAATAAAAGGGCGGGGGAAACGGGATATCCCCGACAAAACCCGCCAATCAGCGGCATCGTCCAGCACGATTCCCACATGCGAAAATCTGGGAGTGACCCGGCCGGGGGATTGAATCCTGTTCGCCTTGGTGGGAGGCGAGCAGGCTAACCGCTCAACCACCGTGGCCCTATGTACGCTTGATTTTCTGCTTTTGTTGGACCACAAAATCTTCTAGACGCCCGGTAGACTTTCGACCAATGACGAACCTTCAATAAAATCAAATAACTTATCGCGTGCTACGTGGTCAAGGGTTAAACTGCTACACACTGTGGCAGCAGCCAATGAAGAGAAATATGAGGCTCTCAAATACACAGAACAGTGGAGTCTTGCCCACAGGTAGGTTAAAAGGAGTATAATTTTCCCGTCCCTATCTACATCATAAGTAGAGACCTGCAAAATTCACGTTGTCATTTGGGGGCCACGTTAAACTTCAAATACATGTACATTTGCCATACGTTTGCTATTGGACCATACTTTATTTGACACGTCCTGAGTAACTACACCCACAATAAATGAACACTTTACAAATGTGTGCACCAATGACATTGGGTGCAGTGAGAAAGGGAGTGATTTCACGTGTAACCAGCAGCCAATAAATAAGGCTAGTGATTTTTCGCGAAAAAAATATGTGTACACAGTAGACGCCAATACTATTAGCACCCAACAGCAATTTGTATATTACCATTCGTTGCTGTCTGCTTGAGAAGCAGTTTTTATATTTGACCGGGTCACTCAGAATTCGGCAACATCGGCATGGCTTCTACCTGATAAGTGTGCAGACAGTTAACGCGTATCTAAAAGTAATTCAGCCAATCAAGATAGGTAAACGACCCTACAGTGTTTTGAAATATAATTTGTCTTGAAATATTTTCGCGAAATTTCATTATCCTTACCAATGGTAAAACGGCGCCAGTTCCAGTACATACAGTGCCAAATAATGACGCAAATTTTGCATTTCCTTAATCATAGGTCATTGATCTTAACCTGCAATATTAATAGAAATCTGAAAATTTCGCTGATCAGATTCATAATAAGATAGAATTAAATCACTCTAATTTTTCTGTTCCAATTTCAATTGATTCACACCTCGATGTTAAGAGCTGCCCAAATCTCTTCGCTCACTCAATTGGTTCACACAGTATTTTATACATTCATGAGAACACCCAGCCGACAATAAATACCTAACCAAATGCAGGCTCAATCATCGTCTTCCACTCTGATCGCAAGCAACAAAAGAGCACTTGATTTGTGCATTATCTTACATAAGACTGTGAGCTGTATACTAGGCTATGGGTAGGGCCACTGACTTTTCGCGTAAAAATCGGGGCACACAGTAGACTCCAATACGATATACACACCTCAGCTGTTGTTATAAGCCATTACTGGCTGCTGGTGCCGTGTCCGTCTTTGACCGAGCCACCTAGGACTAAGTAACTCCAACACTGAACCTTCGTGATTCGTGCGCAAATGGTTAACACGTGTCAGAACATTATTTAGCCAATCAAAGAAGCTGGACGACCCTACAGTGCTTTGGGCTCCATCTTGTCTCGAAATCTTTGCGCGAAATGTCACTGCCTCTAGCTATTGGTCATGGATAGAGTCCCGGAAATTTCGCGAATTCATTTGAGGACAAGCTAGAGTTAAAATACATGCACATCTGACTTTTTTTTCAATGCGATCGCAGTTCGATAACCACACCCTGGACCTGGACGCATTTCAGCCAATAACCAATCAGCAAAAAAAAACACGACCGAATCCCGTGCTCCCTGGTCTGGTGTTAAACTGGAGCATTAGCAGACGAAAATCCTACTGACGCTTGAGTGCAGAAAGTACCATGGAGTTAAGCTTGTTACCGAATGAATCCGCGAAATTTCCAAGTCTCTAGTAACAAAAAACACAAATATTTCATGTTTATAAGAATTTGCGTTCTTATTTGGTTACAGGTTACACTTAAATCACGTGTTTCTTTACAGTACGTTTGTCAGCGTACTTCGCTTGACTTTGCACGCCATGCGTAGGGTCACCCGATTTTCGCGAAAAGAATTCCACGTCAGCTATATTTCAATATCCTACTTACAATCAGCGGCGTGTGGCGAACTGTTGCAAGCTAAACTGTGTTTTGCTCTGCGCTATACCAAACTGTTTGCTAGTTTACACATCGGCCACTTAAACGTAGTAGCGCAATTGACGTCACAGCACGTGTGTAATGGGTAGAGACCTGAAGAATTCGCGAATTAATTTTGAGACAAGCTTGAATTCAAAACACGTGCGTTTATATATCTTTAGCCATTGGTCCACACGGTGATTGACACCTCCTGGAGAACACTGGCCCAATCGTTGCCTTCCACTGTGACAGCAGACAAATCAATGTGCAGTTAATATCGGCATATTTGTACATAAGTATGTAGTGTCTATCCTGCAGGTCAATGAACTCACGAATTTGTCAGGTCTCTAGTAATGGGTGAATCGCCTCTCTCTCGTGAGTGGCCGCAGTATAAAGAATTTTTCCCGGCTCCTCTCTAGTTCCTGCTTTGTGCGCCGTGTGTTTACAGCACTGAGCAAGCACTAGCTTAACTTGCAATACTACACCACACGTGACTGCTTGCTGTACTGCCGTTTTCCTTCCGTTGTTGTCCGCGTGCCTTTGTTTGACTGGACCAGTTATAAATATGTTACTATGGCACTCAAAGGGCCTGCAGTGGTGCATACACTGAAAAATAAAGTTTTTGATCTAGTCCCTGAAACTTTTTACTTGGAACTACTTCGGTTATGATCCAAAACTCGTGTTTGGAAACCTGATAGTTTCGCGTAATTTTTGGTGACACATTACACGTGTAATTTCGCAATACGTTTGTTAATAGAACATACTTCATTTCGCATGCTCTAGGTAGCTTTGCGCCAATGCACTAACTCTTCATAACTGTGTACCCAAATCATATGTAGATTGGCTGGACATGCAATGTCTTCGTATCTAGGAAAATACATATGAAAAACCAACGCCAGATAGAGTGAATACACTACTGCGAAATTTTGAGTGAGCCAACTCATAACGATAATTATACACGTCACTACTCGTAGAAATTGATATTTTAAACTACACTGAACGTGAGCAAACCAAAAGCAAACATTAAAATTTTTGCCAGCATACAGAATTTTTTACATAGAAATAATTATTTTATAAAGCTTGCTCAAGAGGCGTTTCTTCACAAAACATTTTTTTTACAATTGTACACTGAAGAGCCAAAAAAACTGGTACAGGTGCGCATATACAAATAACAGAGGTATTTAACCAATCAGAGTAACGTGATGCAGTCGGCAGCTAGATCGGTTACTGCTGCTACAATGACAGGTTATCAAGATTTAAGTGAGTTTGAACCTGGTATTATAGTCGGCGCACGAGAGATGGGACATAGAATCTCCGAGGTAGCGATAACATTAGGATGTTCGCGTACGACCATTTCACCAGTGTACTGTGAATATCGGGAATCTGATAAAACATCACATGTTTGACATCGCTACTGCCGGAAAAAGATCGTGAAAGAACGGTGCAAACGACGACTGACGAGAATTATTTAACGTGACAAATGTGCAACAGTTTCTCAAGTTGGCGCAGATTAGAATTGTGGACTCCCCTGCAAAATTCATGGTGTGAATTGCCTCCTGATTACCTTAAGACATTAGTCGAGTCCATGCCATGTCCTCTTGCGGCACTTCTGCGTGCTCGGGGGACCATACATGATATAAGGCAGGTGTATCTGTTTTTTTTTTTGGCTGTTCAGTGTATTTCTAAATACCTAATCTAAAAATCTGAGCAGTCTTCAGCAACAGCACATTATGTAAAGGATTTCGTGTTTATGATGTCGATATCCCCAAGAATAGTTGCCTAGATTCTCAAGAAACCGCATCGCCATGGAATGATGTCCTGGCACAGGAAGTTTGAACAGCGTATGAATACTAATTCTGAAACTTTCCTCATTATAAAGTTGCCCTACCTACACTGATTGTGCTTATAATTAGTATCTTCCCATATATGTAATTATAGTATAATAAATTTCCTTAATAGGAAGTATGATGGAAAACTTCTTTTAAGACCTGTGGTGTACAAAAGTACACCATAATCTACTTCTTACAGTACGAGTCAGAGGTGGTCTTCGGAAAATGTTGTTTCAGTAATTCGTACGAAAAAATTATACAAATATTATAATCTCGCATCTTTTCCATTTCGATGCTATTTTGATTTTTAAGTATTTGTAGATTATCGTCGGCAACTAACAGTAAAACTATGTGGTAGTTGTTCACGAATAGACAAGAGTAATTTATTCTTTTTACGGAAGATAAGTCAGAAAATAAAGATAAGCACAATTTGTACACAATGTAGGGCTTATCCGATGAAAAATATTTCAACAACAGCACTGTTTTTTTTTGTACACGTGTTTCTTGAAACTCCTTTTTCGAAAGTTCAAAAACATATTTCGAATAGGTTCTCTGAAATACAGTTTCCATACTATCCGAAATGTGCCCCTAGAAAACATTCCCAAACTTATTCAAATAGTTTTTTATGTGACTGAGAAAAACAGTAACTAACCGACAGCTACAAGTTCGTACATAACTTCATCGCTTCACAAACTCAATGTCCCCAAATTACAGTATCATTAATTTTCAGCCTAGTTTACACCCGTGCAGTATTAGTGGGAGACTGTAAGTGGTCCATAGTCACGAAATATGATATAATTTAATTGCACTCAAAGTGACTGCGTACAACAAGAACAAGGTTGAACGATCTCGCTGTAGTAAAGGTTGCATATTTCGTAGGCGTGCGACATTAAATTATTACATATACAGCGTCGTGCACCTGCTTCTTATGCATCTAGTCCTACACCAATGCCCTGCAGGCGTCGTACACCGCAACTTTGAACATATTTATTTGATATAAAAAACGTTTCCGGACAACAGTGTATAGGCTTTTGTGTTACTGTTGGTCCAAAGCAGCTGTCTGGTTTTCGGTCACTGAGCTCCCGAGTTTTCTGTATACACAGTTCCAAGCAATATATTTTGTTCGCCGCAACGCCTAAAATAATATATCGCTGTTCTATTCCAACAGTGTTAACATTTAAAAAATCAATAATTGCTCCAAAAGCAAGTCTGTATTCAGAACTTTAAGTTATTATTGTTAGAATTTACTTTCAATAAAACCATCAAACTGATTCTAATATATTTATTATATTTTTCGTTATTTAAGAGAGTGACCAAACAAGTATAACACTTTCCAAACAATATAAACTTTCCAGAAGTAACCACTGTTTAACTAGTACAGCGATGTTCGCGTGTGCTTGGTATGGTTAAAGTTTGATAAAAACGAGGTTTATGATCATTCCACTGTGAGAATCTAACCCAGGCACCCCTAGTGTCACGAGGATCCAACTAGNATAAAAACGAGGTTTATGATCATTCCACTGTGAGAATCTAACCCAGGCACCCCTAGTGTCACGAGGATCCAACTAGAAAGCTCGTTCCTTCCTCTCCTTTGACAAACGATCGCATTTCGAAAACGTGCACAGTTACGGAATACGACCAGGTGCTGATCTTTCCAGAATTAGCGGGGAATAGAACGTAACGGGCAAAGCGAAGGAAGAATATACGTAATTTTTTCATTCGGCGTTTACGAGAGGAGGGGGAATAAATTTCTCCAGGTTTAATGGCGTGGTTATTAGGAGCCGTGCACGTACGGAGGATGACTGGGTCGAGGGCGGAAGATAGGAGGTTTTTAGAGGTGGTTTGTGGGAGGGGGGAGGAGGGCGAGGCCGGAGGAGCGACTGGCACTCGGATCACGTACCGGCATGGTCGCGGACTACCTCAGCGCGCGGGCTCTGTACTTAGGTTCCGGCCCCGCAGCACATAAAATTATCCCGGCCGCTCGTAGCCCCTCGCACCGGGGTTTGCCTCCGTACCCCCATGCCTCCGCCAGCGTAGGTATAAACACAGGCTTGGCCGGGCTGATTCGTGCATTCCATCAGCCAGCTACTTCACCTCGCGCGCTCCGCGGCTCATTTGCCCGCCCACCGGCGGCTCCGCGAGCAAGGCGAGGCCCCCCTTCTCCCCCACCTACCCACATCGCGCCACTGTCATTACGCCAAGGCCCCCGCCGATCTCTCCCCCGGCCCCATTACGGGTCGCGTAATACCGGGCGACTCTTTTTGGCGCGGAAAAGCGCTCGCGTCGAGATGCGCGCTCTCTCGCGCTGATTAGAGTCCCGTAGTGCGCGTCGGCTGGCGGGTTACGAAGGGGTGGGGAGAAAAAATATTTCTGCCCCCCCCCTTCCGCCCCTACGCCACCCTCACGCCTTTCGAGTCTTGATTGCTCATCCGGTTCGGAAAATTGTGCTTCGCGTCGCTTAGCTTCCCTACTCTATATCCGCCAGGTGACGTCATCGACGTTACAGAATACGGCAACAGTCTCCAATCGCGGTAACTTCCAACTTTTGTGAAGCCCTGCTTCAGTTCCACGTCCAAAATATCCCTACGTCTGATGCAAAAAACCTTAACCGCGTCTATGAAATTACACCAGTGTTATAATATTTTGCATGAGAACTATTTCTTACCAGGCATTGCCAACACATATTCTTCCCCTGATTTTATCCATATAAATTACTAATGAAATATTGTAATTTATAAATAAAATGCATATAAGTTCAATTTAATAAGAGAGTACGGTTCTTTTGTGTCAACTGAAGTATAACGCTTGTGATACATTACATGTTTAGAAGATAAACAAACTCGTTAAACGCGGGGTGATTTTTTAAAAGGCTGGAGTCAAAAAGTGTGAAGAAACTGCGAACAGATTATATCAAGATTCCCGACTATTTCGAAACAAGGAGGACTTTATTGAGTGCATGAACGAACGAGAATAAATGTGTTTTATAATTGAGTGAAAAATCTGTTGACATGAAATTATGACGAAATGTACATTTTAAATATAAATCAGCGGTTTCGATACGTAGAATTATTATTTTTTAATTATAAGTTAATGAGCTGTTAAGTGCTCGTGAATCAGCGGAATAAGCTGATGTTTTACTACCAGGCTGCTGCAGTTCACTTGGAATCAGTAGAGAACACTTATTAATCAGCGAATGCAGACAACTGCAATAATTAGTAGAATTTTAGTTATTCAAGTTGGGCAGTTTCAAGCACCACTTGAGCAGGAGCCGCTGAGAAGCTTCATCAAATTCAGGAAGAACTCGGTCTTCCTGTCACAAATTGAATACAAGACTGTCCAACTCGCTGGAATTCAGAGTTTTTGATGTTAAAGAGGCTGTTGGATAACAAGAGTGCACTCTCTCATCACTTAACAGAACTCAATATTGACAACCTAATGGTGAGTGAGTGGAATGCGATCGACTGCTATGTGGAAGAATTGAGTGAAATATCAAATTCCCTGATTTGGAGCTGTTTTAACAGTTGCTATTTTAGAGTGGAGCCATCCTATAAAAAAAATTGGAAAAACTCTTGTAGTATGGTATTCTTAAGCACTACCAATCACGCTGAAGCATAATCTGATATGCGTACTGCTGTACTCGTAGTACGTACTAGTGAACACGATTGTGGCCAGGGCAATGGATATAGGGGAGATTGCGGAGTATAATTCGCAATGCAAGTAGAGAATAACATCACAAAAAGTGCCAAAGAGCACGAAGATGTCGAACCCGTCCACAAATAAATCCGGGGGGAAAAAACGAATTCAAGCAAATCTGAGCAACTCTGCGGACCGGAGCGTTAGTTAAGCAAGTGCGGAGGGCCGCTCCCATTTACCTGCTTCATACAGAGCTGGTGAATATATATATATGCTGTTGAATGTGCATGTTAGCTCGCACTATGGGAAGCAGAGTGGCACAGTTTCCAGGTTAATTGATATCTATTGATGGAGCCTGCTGGTAATCGGTACTAATTCCAAAGAGTTGCAGGTTTGAAGAAAACGAAAAACCTAACATTAAAGCCAAAGCCAAAAATGCATCAAACACTCTGAAAATACTCGCCTCTCGACAGAAAGTAAGACAAAAAAAAATCCACAATGCTCTACAGAGACGCATGACACGTTCGACTCAAATTTTTGTTGCGTGGTTTTAGCGTAAGCGAACAAACATTTTGTAAACTTGAAAAATTAATGTAACATAATAACGAAAAATTTTTCTTGACCATGTACCTAGCCGAGAAGAGTTCTTAAGATTACATCGCACTTTTTAAATTTAGTTTTTCTGATATATGCCCTGATGGACCGTTCCCACGAAAAACATTTGCAGTCAACAGCCAATTTAACTACCACGACTCAGCCGTACACTAGATACCCATAAAGACAAGACCAAAAAACGGTCTTAACTCAAGATTTAAATGCACCTAGGGGACACACTCAAATGTGACGATCTCCAACCGCTGGAACAAAGGAAGTAGCGCATAACATGGAGACGTAAATGTTCCCATGGCCAGATTTGTAAAAAGAACTACGAGAGCCCGCGGCATAAGTGTACTTGCCGCAGACCACACTTCACTAAATCTACAGCCAAACTTTTGGAATTATATAACGAAATTGCTGCACGATTATGTGCGTTTTGCTTCATTTTTGTACATGTCAGTTTCGGCATTAAGGGACGTAAATTAACACGGCTGAAGATTTATACAGTATGAGTCAGAACTTAAGAGTATATCAGCATTTTAATACTAAGTTTATGTGTAGCAGTCGGAAAATTTCAACGTGCTAATTTTGGCAAAAGTCAACTATACAACATTCATACTTAGGGGCAGTGACATTTCGCGAAAAAATCTCGAGACAAGATAGAGCCCAAAGCACTGTAGGGTCATCCAGCGTCTTTGATTTGCTAAAAAATGTTCTGACACGTGTTAACCGTTTGCGCACGAAGGTTCAGTGTCGGAGTTACTTAGTCCTGAGTGGCTTGGTCAAAGACGGACACGGCACCAGCAGCCAATGGAGGTATAACAACAGCTGAGGTGTGTATATAGTATTGGAGTCTACTGTGTGCTCCGATTTTTACGCGAAAAGTCAGTGGCCCTATTAATACTACACAGAATTACATTAAGGCAACCCCTTATTCTTCATAATATATGTTATCATTCTAAAACTCCAGTTAGAACTCCTTTCCTAATAAAATGGTGACATGACCGATTATTTCTGCGAAATTAATGATGTACCTCAACTATTCTCGTTGTGGCTTTTTACCATTCTGAAATTGTGAAATTAACAACTTCATAAACCAATTACTTTAATACTTGTGACGAATATAACATTGAATTTGCAAAAAAACAAATTAATAAATATCGCACCCATAAAATTGTTTTTCAAAGTAACTCACAGAAATACGTGCGAAATATTATTTCTTCACTAGATGATTATTTTTTAGTTACAGATATCAATCTTATTTATTCTTTCCTTCTGATTATCAACGAAAAAGAATGCTGTTAGTATTTTGGGTATAAATATGTTTAATTTTAATAATGCATGCATTTAAAGTTTAAAATTATGATTCCTCATATACCTGCCACCAACGAAGATGTGATTTACAACAAATAGCAACATTTCATACTGAATACTTGTATGTCGTCGTGTTCTTAACGCAACCTTACAGAATGCAAAATGCAAATTACAGAATACTAAGTCCGAAATAATTGGAAAACAGCATGATACATATATAATAAAACCCTAAAAAATTAGCATTCAATTTATCGCATTAGCATTGACAACTCCGTTGAAAATAGTTCCAAACTTACAGCCACTTAATAATTTAGGCTCCTTTCACTGTATATGCACACATAAGACATAATTAATTGCATACATGACTGATCTTCAGTGGCAGTTGGCATAAATTGGCATCGAGCTAAACTGAAAAACTTACCAGTTATAATCTACATCCAACCACACAGCTTTTGTTACGAAGCGCCTGTTTCCCATCACGATAGGTTTTTTTGAAAGTAGTCACATTAATGACATCCTTGCACACTTAAGAATTTTTTGCTTCCAGCTGAATGTGCTATGTTGTAAAGCCCACAAAAGCTGCCACAAGAGATGCTTCACACCGTGGCATCGAACCACACAGGCTTCTGATATGTTTCCGGGGAATCTCCTTTCAGGCTGCTTCCACCCGAGTCAGCAATTCATCGGTACAGGCAGATTAATGAAAATGATGAGCTAGTTGCCGACTAACCATATTCTAGACATGTCAAACAGGTTACCTCAGGTGAACGTGCAGGCCAGGGAAGAAGCGGTATCTGCTTTGCTTCAAAGACGGCCTGGAGGTTTCCTGTAACGTGTGGTCAGGTGTCATCTTGTTGGGACACGGCTCCGGGAGTGCGATTCCATATTGTTCTGCTCTCTTCTGCTTCCACATTCGCATCACTTAGTGGCATTGAGACCCAGTTGAACAGCAAAATGATAATGCTCCTCTACTCAGTCCAATTATCCGACCCTGTTTAAACTCTGCGACATTCTTATAATGCGTTCTCTCATGTTGACGATGCAAACTAACGGTAATGTAGGTAGAAATTGCTTAAAGTCTCGTTGACGGCAATGTCATTAAAGACGAGGAAAGTTTATCAGAAAAGCAGGAAATTGTCAGTATTCGGCCGTGGCCTGTAGTAAACAGTTGTCCCATCATTTGCCTGGACTGATTTCGGGAAAACATGGAAAATCTAAATATGGATGGCTGGGCCAGGTTTCAAACCGAGGACCTCCTGAATGCGAGTCCTAAGGTTTAAAATTGTGCCACGTCACTAGATCACTGGTTATGAACTAAGTTTACTTGTCTGGCCACTTAACACTTGGTCTTGTCAGTTCGGATGGCGCTGCTGCATCTAGGCAAAGAGAAGAGAACTACACAGAGACGAAGTGGCGTGGCGGTTCCTTTGATGTGGGCTTACACATTCCCCAATTGGCTGTGTGATTCTTTGGGAATGGGCTAGTGTGATTGGCTACTGCATGCTGCGTAATTTTCCTTATTGGCTGGCTGCCAGTTGGCAAGTAAGTTGCCAGGCGCTGATTGGGGAATTGTGTTCCGACATGTTGCCGGCCGGTTACGCCATTTTGCTGGCATGTGTGGCTAAAGTTCGCTATACAAGCGGCTGATTCAACTCGATATTCGTAAGTTATCTGTGGTCCAGGCATGCGCAGGACTAATCCTAGTACAATATTTTGCATATCATAGTCTGCTTTTTATTCCCGGTGAGTTCCATCCCATTTGCATTTATCACATCCATGAGTGTATTTATGGTGACTTTGAAACACGATGTCCCTCAGAAATTGGTAATAGTTTTTTGCATACCATGGTGTTTCGCTCTAGGGCGACATTTCGTCGCAACAGATGATAACGATTTGACTCCTAAACATTTCAAGGGAATGACGATAACTAGGCACCTGCAAAATTTGCGTTATTTTTGGTATCAAGATATACTTCACCGTCATCTATGTACTCGAGCGGGTGACGTACGCTAGTTGGTTGTTGCCTAGGTGACAAGCTAGTTCCCTTCTATCTGTAAGGCATGTGATTCGGCATTACCAATATGTAGTGTATGTTCGTTGGTGTAGAGACACCCTGGGCGTGTCAAATAAGTAATTGTCCAATTAAAACAGTAAGGTGAATATACATGTCCTTTAAGTATAACATGTCTTAAAAGAATAACCAGAAATTTTCAGATCTCTACCCTCAACACACTTGGTTCTCCCGTATCATCAAGCGTTTGTCTTGAGTCTCATTACTGGTGCAGTACAGAGGCCTGACGCACCAGCGATAACGGATCGCTTCTTGACATGACAGCTGCCACTAAAGTCGACGATGACGGATGGCTTTGACGCATCACTGTCAAAGGTACAACATCCCACGTGCGCTTCATCATCGTACAGTATTACCGGGTTATAAAAACAATTATTCTTCTCAACATCAACACGACTACATTGTAAGATTTATTTACAGCCACACACTTCCACGTAGTGTACATAATGTACGAGTTTTGGTGAGATTTTTGGACTTGTGCAAATATTTGTATAAATGCTTACGCATCTTACTGCTAGATTTCAATTAATGCTAGCTTATATAGCTGTCAGGAAAATATGCAAGCATAAATCAATAATACTACTTACGTTTGATGACTAAAGGCTACACTGTAAAAAATTTCTAGTGAGCTTCCCCATTTCTAATGGAAGATTTTAACCTATACAGTAGAACCTCGATTAACCGTCACCCTCGGGACCGGGACCATGACGGATAACCGAATAGACGGATAACCGAAATAATAATAGCGCCGCTACAACTTAGCACCTAGACAGTGTTTGGCGTGGCAACATCGCAATTCACTGCCTTGCATGTTATAACGGCGCCATTGTAAGTCCTAATTGTGATGATTGCTGCGCAGTACTTAATGTGAAATGATTTTAAAAGAGAAAAAACAAAACCACGCCAGTTCAAGTGAAAAATACTTTATTAAAATATTTTATTAAGAAAACAATGAAATATCAACTATACATGTACGTACTGTACTCTAAAAACTTACGTTACCGGTACAGTATTTAGTTTTTAAAATAATCCGTCATTTTCTTTTGTTTCTTTCCCCGTCGAGCTTTTTGGGCGGCCATGTTTCTGATTTTTCTGAGAAGAAGCACCTGGGTCCCGGTAGCCTCCTCTTGACGCTCGAACCAGTCAATGCACTGTGTTAACATCGATTCCGCTTCTGAATGGGTGATTCCTGGGTTGTTATCAAGCGCCGGTTCAGCTTCTTCCACGTCTTCATGATCACCACCGTCATCAAGTTGCAAAACATTGGAAACAATTTCATCATCACTCAAGATTTGAAAGCCTCCATCCTGATTGTCACTGTTTAACCAGTCTGTCACTTCTTGAGTTGATAAAGTTTCATCTATCAGTCCGTTGTTACAAAGCTGCACTATTTCGTCAACACTGACAGGCTCATGTTCGGCAGATTCCTCAGTAGAAGGTTCAGGCCATAATTTATTCCAAGCGTTCTTCAGGTTTGTTGCCGTGAGATCTGAC
>NQII01015452.1:0-15642 GCA_002778355.1 Clitarchus hookeri
TTTTCACGGCATTCTAATAATATGAACGATTGCTTTTAGCTGTATTTTAATGTTAAATTTTTGGAGATTTGTACGAAAATATATACATTTAAAATTCCTATAGCTATAATAATCATAACATTTTTAGAGATATTTTGCTTTAGTGTCATAGTTTTTTCAGACTATCATTCCGATATCACAACGTAAACGGATGTGATGTAGTACAAATGTTGAAAATAATTTTAGACGCTTGAACGCCCGTAAGTGATTTATGTAATTGCATGATATTAATTACTATGCAATAACACGCTTATGACACGTAATGACCACGAGTTATACCAACAGCACGTCGAGTCGAGCAGCTGAATCTCCTTCACTCCGCTGCATCTTCCGNACGTAATGACCACGAGTTATACCAACAGCACGTCGAGTCGAGCAGCTGAATCTCCTTCACTCCGCTGCATCTTCCGCGGAATCCTCTTTGTTCTGGCACACGATTTCCTCGACCTTCGTTCACGCCATCCATTAACTGCAGCCTCCTCCTTCCCCTGATTCCGCTCCCTCGTCGGAGTCGTTCGACTCTTCAAGGGCGTCCTTCGGTAAACAATCCCTCCTTNTCCTTCCCCTGATTCCGCTCCCTCGTCGGAGTCGTTCGACTCTTCAAGGGCGTCCTTCGGTAAACAATCCCTCCTTTTCAGACAGTGCCCGAGCCAAGTACTTCTCGTTTTGTTTGCCGGTTTTCAATACGAGTCTTCCTCCTTCACGCCCCCAAGCAGTTGTACACCATTAAAATTTCTACGACCAAATGACTTCATTTAATGAATAATCATTTAAACTACCAAATAATAACTTACAGTAAAAATTTTTTTTTTAACTTTTTCTTATTAAGGAGAACATTTTCCCGCCATATTAGAGTCTTGATTTTTCTAGCTTGCTAATGTTTTAAAAAAAAAAATTCCGACAGGTGCCTCTACGCCCAACTGGCTATTGTGCTTACGTAGCAGTACAGACATAACGACTNAAAAAAAAAAATTCCGACAGGTGCCTCTACGCCCAACTGGCTATTGTGCTTACGTAGCAGTACAGACATAACGACTAAACTAGAACTCGTATTTACGTCACAATACTGATTTTATGGCACATTTTGGCAGAATTAATATTGTAACGTAATTATGAGTTCGCAGTTCAGTCCTTATGCCTGTACTGCTGTGTAAGGTCAATAGGTAGTTGGATATACACTGAGGAGCCAAAAAAAACNCAGTTCAGTCCTTATGCCTGTACTGCTGTGTAAGGTCAATAGGTAGTTGGATATACACTGAGGAGCCAAAAAAAACTGGTACACCTGCCTAATATCGTGTAGAGCCCCCGCGAGCACACACAAGTGCCTCAAGACGACGTGGCATGGACTCGACTAATGTCTGAAGGTATGCAGGAGGCAATTCACACCATGAATCCTGCAGGGCAGTCCACAAATCCATATGAGTACGAGGTGGTGGAGATCTCTCCTGAACAGCACGTTGCAAGGCATCCCAGATATGCTCAATAATATTCATGTCTGGTGATTTAGGTGGCCAATGGAAGCGTCTAAAGTCAGAAGAGTGTTCCTGGAGCCACTCGGTAGCAACTCTCGACGTGTGGGGTGTCGCATTGTCCTGCTGGAATTGTCCACGTCCGTCGGAATGCACAATGGACATGAATGGGTGCAGGTGATCGGACAGGATGCTTACGTATCTGTCACCTGTCAGAGTCGTATCTAGACGTATCAGGGGTCCCATTTCACGCCAACTGCACACGCCCCATACCATGACAGAGCCTCCACCAGCTTGAACAGTCCCCTGTTGACATGTAGGGTCCATGGATTCATGAGGATGTCTCCATACTCGTACACGTCCATCCGCCCGATACAATTGGAAACAAGACTCGTCAGACCAGGCAACGTGTTCCCAGTCATCAACAGTCCAAAGGCGGTGTTGGCGGGACCAGGCGAGGCGTAAAGCTTTGTGTAGTGCAGTCAACAACAGTACACGAGTGGGCCCTCGCCTTCGAAAGCCCACATCAATGATGGTCCGTTAAATAGTTCGCACGCTGGCACTTGTTGATGCCCCAGCATTGAAATCTGCGCCAATTTGAGAAAGGGTTGCCCGTCTGTCACGTTTAATGATTCTCGTCAGTCGTCGTTTGTCCCGTTCGTGCAAGATCTTTTTCCGGCCGCAGCGATGTCGAAGATTTAATGTTTTACCGGATTCCCGATATTCACGGTACACTCGTGAAATGGTCGTACGCGAAAATCCACATTTTATCGCTACCTCGGAGATGCTATGTCCCATATATCGTGTGCCGACTATAACACCACGTTCAAAGTCACTGAAATCGTGATAAACTGCCATTGTAGCAGCAGTAACCGATCTAGCAACTTTGCCAGACGCTTGTTGTCTTATATAGGCGCTGCCGACCGCATCGCGTTACTCTTATTGGTTCAATACCTCTGTTATTTGCATACGCACACCTATACCAGTTTTTTTTTTTTGGGATCTCCATTGTAGGAGTACATACGGACTTTTCTTTTTAAAAATATAAACAAGCTAGAAAAACCAAGAATCCAATATAGCGCGGGAAGGTTCCCTTAAGATTCGGCTTCATCTATTATGCAGGAATTAGGCGTTTTCGTGTAATAATTTCAGTTTCAGAGGTGTTATTGAAAAAGTTTGATTATAGAAAATGTATCATTTACTAATTGTTTAATATACTTTTGTTAACTAATTTTCATAGTGTGTTATTTCCTGCTTGCAAAAAGGCAGGAACTTATTGATAAAATATAAATATGTTCCTGACTTTTTACAAGCAGATAAAACACAATTAAAATTATGCACAAAAATAATCAAACAACTCGTAAAATGTAAATTTTCTATAATCAGTATGCATACGAAATTATGACGCGAAAACGAAGAATTTCTTCAAAATAGGTGAAGCCGAGCATTAAGTTACAAGTAAAGTAAGTGTCTTCCTTTGGAACACCTCGCCCGAATGTAATGCAGAACTCACTAAAAAACAGTACACACACACTTCTAAAATTGTTACAAAGTACAATATAGGTTGCATATCAAATAATAATGCATATATTTTGTAACTCTGCAAACATTTTGCTAGAATTTACTTATTTAAATGTTAAAAAGAAATTGATAAGTTTACTTATAATCAAAAGTTAAACGTTCTTCGAGTCTGGATGCTTAAGAAAGCCTATTGATCACGAAAACCGTCAAGCAGCAATCATAATATAGGCTACTCGCGGTAAAGTGATCACATTTTAAAGCCCTCCCATTTGGAATAATAGTCAATAAATATATTTAATTTTAGCCTTAGACGTTCACTTTTGAGTCCGGTGAAATATACACAATTTGTTTATTACTTATATGACAACATTTATTTTAAAAAGTGGTGGAAGGATAAAATATTGCTAATAGAAAAAAGTAACAAGGGCATCAAAAGTGTTCATTTTACCGTGAAGCACCTACACACACTTTCATCCCTCCCCCTTGCTCTAATTTTAGTGCTTTTTTGGCAGAAAATGTAATTAATTTTCAAAGCATACAAATAAACGTAGTTTTGCTAACTAAGCGTCCAGGTCGTACTAGAGGCTGTTCATGGTTAACTGAGCAATTTTGAAAGCCCTGCATAGTATCTACTTTTATCCTCATTTTGTATTCTTCCGCCAAATGTAAAATTTATGATGCCATTATGCCTCTGTCAAGTAAAAACATGAAATTGTTGGGAACGTAAATTTGTTACAAACATTACATAACACGTTCTAATATGTATAAAGTAGAAGAAAAAAAAACTTAATTTGTCATAAATTTAAACATTACACTCGCAATGCAGCATCAAGACTAGGAACTATTTCTTTATTAATTCGCTGCCAACTTAACTGGGGCCTGCGTGCCTGTGTGTACGGAAATATACAGGATGTTTCATAATTCCTGTTACACACTTCTAGGGGTTGTAGAGGGTACATAGCAGGTAAAGTTTCGATGAGGAACCCATGTCCGGAAACGTACCGTTGCGATGCTACAAGGATGACACGAATGAATATTTCAAATCTCCCACCGCACGGTAGGCAACATCACTTGACTATGGGAGACAACTGACGTCACATGATGCCAAATGTCGTCTGTTTACGATCTACCATACTGCTTCGACCGTCATGCAGTACAGTACAGGATGACAGCATACACATATTTGTTGAGAACACCATGATGTTAATGTGAAGTTAAACATAATGGTAGGGCTGTTCAACACCTGTATTAGGAGTATTATCAGCGTCGCATGACTCGCATCACATGCAATACTTGCCATATCACAATAACGGCTGCGGGAAACGGGTACCTTCAAAGCTAACAAGGGTCAACTGTGGTACTCCACGGAGGCACAGTACTCTCGACAATGAAGAGGAGCTACTTCATAGGGTTAAAGAGATCCCATCGACTAGTACTCAAGCCATTGCCCGTGCCATGAATGTGTCTCGTAGCAGTGTCTGCAATGTTCTGCATGGACAGTATCTACGCCCTTACTACCCCCCAGAGTGTACACACGCAATGGGTTCGGCCAATTATGCACCACGTGCCAACTTCCATACGTTGTTCCTACACCGCCGTGTGGATGTGCCCGAGTTTCCAAGGTGTGTTCTTTTCACTGATGAAGTGCATTTCACTAGGGAAGTTGTTTTCAAGTGTCGAAACAGCCACATTTAGGATCAAGAAAACTCTAACGACACATATTTCCACATATTTCAGGAACGGCTCGGCATCAATGTATGGGCAGGTATCATCGATGATCGCGTGATTGGGCAATGCATTCTTCCATCCCGCCTAATGGGTACCATGTATCGGACATTTTTGCAAGAAGTACTGGGGGGAGTTCTTGGAAGATGTGCCACTGAACAGTCGTGAGCAAAAGCGTATCAAACACGATGACGCAACAGCACACCTCTCACATGCCATCCGACTACATCTCGACCGAACATTCGGGTAAAGGTAAGTCAGGGTGGGCTTATCGCTTGGCCGCCACGATCATAAGATTTATCTCATCTCGACATTTTGTGTGGGGCCACATAATAGCCCTGTTTACGTGCAAGCAAGAGCTCACTGGCCTAGGTGAAGTGGGAGTCTAGAATTCCTGATTCGTGTCATCCATGTAGGTTTGCAACGGTATGCTTCGGGACATGGGATCTTCATCAAAACTTTATTTACTATGTACCCTCTCTACAACCCCTTGAAGTGTGTATTAGGAATTGTGAAACACCATGTATGTTCAGTTACCGGACAGAGATTTTTTCAAGGGTTGATATCAAAAGTGCTAACTTTACCATAAACAGCCTGTAAGTATCTGCGTAGTGCGGTTTAGACCGTGCTACTGGCGAAATAGCCATCCGCAAGTGAGTATATTGAGTTGTGTGTACGGGTGTGGCAGGTGCTGGCGGCGCTGGCAGTGTCGCTAGGGCCATTCGCGGCTGGCCTCGGCAAGGGTTACAGCTCGCCCGCCATCGCCTCGCTGGAGGAGCAGCAGCGGCTGCAGCAGCGCCTGCCTCCGGGGCTGGCGGCCAACTCGAGCGCCGCAGTAGCCGCCTTCACCGTCAGCGCGCAGCAGGCCAGCTGGGTGGCCAGCCTCTCGCTGCTGGGAGCCTTCTTCGGCGGCATCCTCGGCGGCCTCGCCATGCGCTTCGGCCGCAAGCGCGTGCTGCTCGCCACCTCGCTGCCCTTCTCGGCCTCCTGGCTCGCCACCGTCTTCGCCTCCAGCGTCGAGGTCATGTTCGTCACCGCCTTCGTCGGCGGCTTCTGCTGCGCCATCGTGCTGCTTGTCACGCAGGTGAGAGCGCGACGGAGCCGGGAGCCATCCAGGGGGAATCGCTTTTTTGTCGCCTTTGCACTGCTGCCGCTACTTAGTAGGTCCACATTGCATATCACCCCCTCAGGGACAGTTAAGGTGCCCGTCTACCCGGAGATGTTTTCCACATTTGAAGCCGAGAAGCGCGGGAGCGACAAGGGCGGCAATGTTACGCGTATCAAGTGCACCATTGCCGCTACGCACAAAACTCTGAACTGACGTGCTATGTTCTCATCGTGCTGCATGTACCTATGGGAAATTAAGCTATGGTCCTATGATTTTATTGGTGGAAAGTTTGTAACAAAGTTCAATGCAGGGCCCTATACAAGTTTCACAAGAATTCACCCAGAAAATATTAAGCTATAATAAGAGTCCAAAAATGTTGTTTGCCAGTTAGAATAACGCCTTAAGTGTTAACCATTTACCCCTCCTTCAATGATGCTCCTACACATTATCATTACTACTATTTTATTAATATTAATACAAAATATGTTAACTTAAGTTCACAGGCTTTTGAAAGCCCATAAAGAAAAACTACATAATAGTTTTTTTTACCAACTTTGTGTGAAGGTAGTTTTCCCCAGTGATAAATTTCTGCGCAGCCATTACGCTGTGTTCACAGGTGATAGCATAAAATAAATCGTAGAACATACGTTGTGTGCACAAGAATTGACAGCTTGATCTACTGGTTCAGAACTGTGTGTAAAAGGTTGTGTGCGAGAGAGGTCCTGATGTAGTGCATGAAGGCAATGATTATAATTAATTTATTATGCAGATGCATTGGGCGACAGATAGCCAATAAGTGCAGAGTATAAAATTTTCATGAAAGTTGTTTACATCGCTGTAGAAATGAAGGGACATAGTCCCGTGCAGAAACTAAGAAATGCTGCAAGTTACAAGTTTTGAGAAAAGAACAGGTGGCAGTGTACTAGCGGAAATTTTCAGAGGTTACCTGTATCCTTACGATTGAAAAAGCAAAGGTTTTAAAGAAAAGTAAACATGTCAAATTTTAAATCACTATCCATTCTCAGCACAATATCACACTAAATGTTACTAAAACACATTTTATTTATGTTGAAACAGCAAATCAAAACATTATTTATGAACACTGCCAACTGACATCAGACTCGTCGCAAAATTTTGCTGGCTAAATATAATACATACGTATTTAATTGTGAATCAATTTCCCACAAGGTTTCTGGTGATATGCAATTTTCTACTGTTACGTCCTATGTTTTGTGCATATATTATTTTGATTGTGAACCCACTATTATTTACATAGTAAATTCATACATTTTACTTNGTCCTATGTTTTGTGCATATATTATTTTGATTGTGAACCCACTATTATTTACATAGTAAATTCATACATTTTACTTTGGCACCAGATATTACGTTGATGGAATAGGTAGGAGAAAAGACCTGTTCAGACAGCAGTATGTAGAATCGTATGCTTCAAAACCATCTGTTGCTAAATTATCCTCCAAGTCTTTCTTTTGGCGACAGTATGCATAAATGTGCCAACTGCAATAAAATATGCCAGTGGTGCCAAAGTTTATACTTTCTAGCCTTCTATATTATGTGAAAATTATTGTTGTCATGTATCTACTAAACATCAATACCCTGATCAGAGACAGCATCAAATTCTTACAAAAAAAANGAAAATTATTGTTGTCATGTATCTACTAAACATCAATACCCTGATCAGAGACAGCATCAAATTCTTACAAAAAAAACATGTTACTGTTATACGAATCTTCGATTCTTTCTCCAATATCTATAAAATTAAAATAAACTGATTTTAACTGTCACTATTTTTTAATGTTACTCTTTTCATNATTCTTTCTCCAATATCTATAAAATTAAAATAAACTGATTTTAACTGTCACTATTTTTTAATGTTACTCTTTTCATTAGACATTAGTTCATGGAACTTTTCACCATTTGCTCTTAAAATAAAAGTTAAATATACCATTAAGTGTATATATCAAATTGTATGCAGTTACAAATCAGACAGTAAGTTTTTCACTGGCTTATTTTAATACAGTTCAACGAACCATGACCAGCCTACGTCATACACCGTGTTCATGATACACAACGGACTGCAATAATAANTTAATACAGTTCAACGAACCATGACCAGCCTACGTCATACACCGTGTTCATGATACACAACGGACTGCAATAATACATCCTCCAACTCCATACGCAAGTAATTCGTTCTTTCCCTCAAGTTTTATTTTACCTTATTTTAAACTCATGCTTCTTCCATATGTAACCTTAAGTCAGATGGTGTAACGACCATAATATGTCATTGCACTGACGAATCTTATTAACAGCCTTAAAAAATATCTCGGTGAACTGCTTTCATGACAAACTTTGATTTTCTGCAGCCCTGTTTCATGCATGGTCACTAGTGCCTACATGCATGTCCTCAATATCCTCCTGTCTATTAGTGTTATACATAACCTTTAAAATTATACAAACCCACTTCAGCCCTCACTCTGTGCTGCTTAATTTTCATTTACTTCAGGACTTGAGCACAAATTAACTCCAATCCACTTACCCCACTAATGAGACCCTTTCCACATAGTAGACCCTAATCACAGAAGCAATGAAAAGTATGGTAAGTAATTCACAAGGGATAGTATTAACGCACAGAAAATTAAAAAATTCACCAGTACTGAATGGCAGCGTGTGCTCACTATGATTTCAGAGATAAAAAAATGTTTCACCACAATGTACGTCCATAATGGTTTCTCAGGCCTAGGTGGCATGATCAGGTTGGACAACTTGCCTGAATCATGACTTGTACGATTGGTGCTATGCCCACGACTCCCTAAACAACTCATAGAACCCAATCAATATGTGTATGAAACTCAAGATATATATATATATGTGGGGGCTAAATAAAATAAAAATAAAAATAAAAAGGATGAAGAAAGTGTTAAATACTATTTATTGTCAATTTTGCAGTTCCAAGTACCATAAAGACACGAGGCAGAACACAAAGTGGAACATGAGGCGGTGTTGCAGCATCCAGACCGGTCAATTTACGTTGCTGTCCAAAATTGAATACTGCAGGAAGGCCATTCCCTCCTGTTACTTAGCCGACGGCCAACAATGGTTGAAGTCGGAAAAAGTAAAGAAAAGGTCACAGGTGCTGCCGGTATAGGTCAAATTGCAGGTACCAAGAACGCATCCTGTGGTGTGAATTTTTTTCTTGAGATGGCGGCGGTTGCTTCTACCTGCAGCTGCTACAGCTTATACCACCCTGCCATTTTCTGATGCGCTAGCCACATCATGCCATTGTGAACACCCAATCAGGAATAGCGTAAACCGGCCACAGCAAATCACAGCTCAACCTGCTCTCTGGGTCCATGACATCGTTAAAAGATGTAAAAAAAACACATAAATTTATTGTCTCTATATCTCTTGCAAAATAAACTGCATTGAATTTTTTTTCCCATTAAATTAGAAGCTACTTGAAGAAACTTGTTACCTTTAAATAATGCAATGAAAACTATTACTTCCTTAAATAGCAAATTATTATCACAAAGAGCACAAAAATAAAGAAAATTATCAACCTGCTAACTTGTTTAAAAATTTAGTACCCTGTTTCCCTCCAAAATAAAAATGTACATTTTTCTTCAAAATCCCAAATATCTGCATCATTGAAACTTGTTTACTTACATATTAAGAGATCACAGATTCAACCCCAAATAAAATTATTCAACTTCATCAAAACTGTGGTGCAATTAAAAGTTTATGCACTTATTGTATTTCTGCATGAGCATATTTCAACTCATCAGGAATTATAATTATTATATCAGAGATGCACTCTATAACATATCTCTCACCATACAAGATAAATGGACATACGTAGTCCTGGGTAGCCTTACTTGCAAGACAAACTGTATCATTTGTTGCATGATACTAAAAATCAAAATGTTTAATCTGTGGCATGCAAAATTATGCAACTTTAATCTAATATAACAGATGTAGTGCAGAAAAACATTTACAAATAAAAAATCTGCTTTGCACAACTCATCTTGACAGTAACTAATCGTTAATACTCTGTGTTTTGTTCATTTGTGCAGGTATATATCAGTGAAATCTCAGTCCCAGACATACGAGGTTGCTTAAGCGCTGTCCTGAAGGTTGTTGGTCATATTGGCGTGCTCATCAGCTTCTCTGTAGGGGCATACTTGGACTGGCGGCAGTTGGCCATGGTGGTTGCCGCAGCCCCCATCATGCTGTTTGCAACAGTCCTGTACATACCAGAGACCCCGAGCTACCTGGTGCTTGCAGGCAGGGAGGAAGAGGCCGCAAGATCCTTGCAGTGGCTGCGGGGTCCAGGAATAGATGTGGGTCACGAGCTCGCCACCATCCGCACCAACGTCCTGGCGGGCAGGCAGGAGCAGCAGCAGCGGCGTTGGGGCGGCAGGAGCCTTCTGCGGCCCGTGCTGACGACGTGCGGGCTGATGCTCTTCCAGAGGTTCTCCGGCGCCAATGCGTTCAGCTTCTACGCCGTCACCATCTTTCGGCAGACGTTCCGTGGGATGGATCCACACGGTGGGGCGGTGGCCGTCAGCTTCGTGCAGCTGCTTGCTTCCCTGCTGTCTGGACTGCTGATAGATGTGGTGGGTCGCCTGCCGCTGCTCATTGCCAGCAGCGTGTTCATGTCGATGGCGCTGGCAGGGTTCGGGTCATTCTCCTACTACGAGGACGTCCATCGACATCGTGGGACGGCCGGCCAGCACGACTGGATCCCGCTGCTATGCGTCCTCGTCTTCACGGTGGCCTTCTCCTTGGGAATCAGCCCCATATCGTGGCTCCTCATCGGGGAGCTGTTCCCACTGCAGCACCGCGGACTGGGGGGAGCCCTGGCTACCTCTTTCAGTTATGCTTGCGCCTTCGTGGGGGTGAAGACATTTGTTGACTTCCAAGAGACGCTTGGGTTGCACGGAGCCTTCTGGCTGTATGCAGCCGTCTCCGTAGGTGGTCTGTGCTTTGTGGTGTGCTTCGTACCCGAGACTAAGGGTTGTGACCTAGATGAGATGCACCCCAAGTACACTCAAGCATGAACATATATTAACTCTTATGATAGGAAGAGCACAGTTAATGTTATATTCTATACTTCCAACTGTGCCTTATTTGAACAGAGGCACATCACAAAACTGACAACTTACTTTTTGAGTTTATCCACATCAGTTTGGTCAGTCCAATGTTTTAATAAACTAAAAGCTCTCACTCAGAATTACACTGTACAAACCAATACACAGTTTGAGCACTAAATTATCAGCTGATAAATACAACGGCTCATAAAAAATGCATATTAATATCAGTTTGTCACCCACTCAAAATTATGCTGTGAAACTGGTATAAAAATTGTTCACACTAATTACTGTACTACACCAAAATTTCACTCCCTGATAAGAAAAATGTTGAATCTACACAGAATGTAATAACAAGTTATTGCCGAATACACTACCTCTGTTATTGAGATCAAAAACATATCTAACATTTTTATCATTATAAACATAACTACCAAACTACAATAAATATTAGCAATGTCAGTTATGAGTAAGAATTACTAAAAATATAACGTATACACGTGTTACAAAGTGTTTTCAGTAGCACCATAGCAAAGAGATTTGTTTGCTTGTAGGAACATCAGCCCAACAAATGAGAGACTGATGAATCTTGACCATTGCAGCAGCTTTGAAAATGCTAAGGTGCAATGTGTACAAGCCAACACACACAACAGAGGCTTCGTATAATATTTTACAACACTACCACAGATACCTAAAAAAATCAATATTCTATGGAAACTGATCTCAAATTAATTTCTTACTCCTAATATTTTCAAGAGGGAAATTAATTTAATGACCCATTGAGAGTTTTGGTTTGTCTGATTTACTACATTTCACAACTTGATTCTATTTTTTTTTTTATATTTGTACACATGTAAATTTAGAATACTCCAGTTATCAAGTTTGAACTACAAAATACAAAACCATTCACTCATCATTAAAAAAACTTTACAAAACAACACAACTCATTAACTGCTTCCATTAAAATGAATAAACAAAACTGATTGTATTATTGTGCTCTTCCTATAATTTCTCTAACATTTCAATAGGAATGATTCTCCTCTCTTTCTTTCTCTTTGAAATTTCTAACTAATACATTTTTAGGTATACATTAATTTTAAAGAAGACTTTATACACAAAATTTAATTATCACATTAATAGTTTTCACCAATTTTATATGCAGAATTTATGCTTCCATGATGCTAATACTGAATCTAACATTGATCATAGCTGAAAGAAAGAAAGAAGGAGATAAGTTCAAGATATACTCAGAAAAAGTGATTAATAAGATGGAAAGATAAGGTGCCTTCAAGGGATGTTAAGAGAGAATGAATAATTCTAAACTGTTTCTCATCACTAACATGATAAATATTGTAAGCATGCGAAAAAAAAAGTGTTCTGTATCTTTTTTCTTGGTGGAATGTGCTGATGTGTACTGATATGTATAGGTACTGGAATAACCGTGAACTTATGATCATATACACAAAGGGAGGAGACAACGAAATTCTACATCTTTAATGGATGCCCCCTGATAGGAACTCTAGAAATCCACTGAGCTGATGTAGGTTTGCAAGCATACATGGTTTTAGATATTTTGTAAACAAATGGTAGATTAAAAGTACTGAATTTCCATCCATTTCAAACTCCAATATTAATAAAGATCAACATTTTTATCCACATTAAAGATAAATCACTTTCAGAATTTACTTAACTTATAACATAACTTAATTTTAAACTTTGGCACATGAAAAATATCTTGGGTGCAAATCAAACTAGAAAACATATGAAAACCCTACATGACCGAGTGTCTTTCCTTTCATTCTACTAAGACATAATCATTAACACTTCCAGTACATAAATATTAACACTCAGAATATTTGTACAATCACGTAGATTAATTAAAATATAAAATAGATTTTGAAGGGTTTTTTGATAGCTTGTTACTTACTGACAATAATATACAATAACCCGGTGACAATAAATGAATATATCTTAAAGGTAAAGAGCAATCTTTGAAGCAGTAGCAAATTTTATTAAACAAAAATATGACAAATTACATTACTACATATATTAAATACCCACTGCACACATCAACTTTGCACTACACTCACAGATTTCCTGTTATCAAACAAATGTGATGCAACAAAAGTTGGCACAGTAGACAAATGGTCCAAACGAAGACCAGTGCACTTTTATGATACATTGTAATGTCAATTAACATAGACAATAAAAAGTAAAAGACTGTAGCAATGTGCTTTAGTTTTCCAGGGTAGTAACTCTTTACATCTTCCAATGGCGATGTCAATAAATAGTATTAGAAACTTTCAACTTTGAGTTTCAGAACTTCCTAACGAACTTTGAAGGAATGAATTGGGTGAATTTACGATGTAATTTCAATATATTTCTTTTGATTAAGCCAATTTCCATCATGTGGAAAAATATATTATTTGCTAGTTTTATCTGCTGTTGTGAAAAACTATTCACTCAACAAATAAGTGGAAAAAAAGAGAGAGAAAAAAAAGTATAAATAGATACAATGATTTGCTGTTCCATTTTGTACGTACATTTGAACATATAATATGTAGTGTCTGTAATTCTAAATATTCATTTGATTATAAAAAATTATGTAAATTTGTTTACAAGTAATATGTAAACCTGCATAGTCCTGCAAAAAATGGTTGTGAGATAATACAGCTTTGTGATCGGTTGCTATGAAAAGGTAAATGGTGCCTTCATGAAAAAAAAAAAAAAAATAAAAAAAAAAAAATTTAAAAACAAAATATGCCAGAGATATAAGTCTGTTTGCAAGTTTATTAAATCAAAGATCATGTAAAGATCTTTAAAGAGACAAGTATGTTATTGTAGATAAACTTTACAAGTCTTCACAAGACCTCTTACGTTGCACTTTCTTAACAATTCAAACAAATGTGTCGAACAATTTCCCAACCTATTATGTTTCCTGTACCTATGCATCCTTATTAATACCATAAACAAATGTTTATCCTTTTCAACGCCTTGTGTATGAGTATCTGTGTCAGTCATTGTAAGCATTAGCCTATTTACATATTTTCTTAAACCTGTAAAATATCTGTAACTGATGTTATTTATAATCAAGAGTATTTTTCTTTAATAAGATTAATATGCTATAAAATGATGTAAAGACTTGACTGCAAAGCAACATTCACTACTTAAATAACACTTCTCTAACTATAAAATATAGGCTAATTAAAGGTATAATGAGTAATGCAGAGAAGACTATAAAAAATCACAAAATGACAGTCTGGAATAACAGAGTTTTTCAACCAACAGAAAAAAAGAGCAATATGTGTGGTTCATGACCCGAAAAATGGGTTATTTTCTAAAGCTTTCATCCCTGAATTATTACTACACTCCATTCCAGCTACGAAGACAAGAGTTTGACATCCAGTGTGTAGTAACGTTACACAAAAAAAACCACTAATATGCATCATTTACAAAATCCTGTAGGACCTATTAGCTGATGCATGAATGAATGAAAATGTACATTAAGTTGGCTATTCTGACAGTTGTGCCAATGCACATGAGAACACAGAGAAATACACGGACAGGAAAACATCTACACAAATTATTAGTACATTTTATTTTATGTAATAACAAAAGATCTGTTGTTAATGAAATAAACCAAACTTCATGCAAAAATAGTAAGGTTTAGGTGTTTGTTTCACTTTAAAGGACTGTCACAAATAATTTTCAAATACGTATTTCTACATTCATTTGATGCAATATATTTCAAACCCCAGTCATTTCGATGCAGAATGAAGCAAAAGCCACCAACTGTGCTGCCATCTCTTAGGAAGTGCGCTCCCAAAAAACACACTGCCACAAATAATGTGTCATTTCGCATGTGTAAAAAAAAAAATTCAAACAAAATACGGCAAATTCTATATTTCCTACAAGCTCTGTATTCTTTTTTTAAGTAAAATATTTCTGTGTGCAACAATTCTGCTTGCTAATAATTTATCTTCTGCCTGTAAACATTAGCTTGTCATAGCTCGCCATGCTATCTGTGNTTCTGCTTGCTAATAATTTATCTTCTGCCTGTAAACATTAGCTTGTCATAGCTCGCCATGCTATCTGTGGTACCACGTGATACTCGACAAGGCTTCCCTCCCCCCACAGTAGCACTTAAAGTGTCTTGTTACTGTATTATACTAACAAAATTAAGCAAATGGGACGTGCGTGTGTATTATTAACGTAATTCTACCATTATTCAATGCCACATATTTCGAACCCGAAATGTTTCGGAACGGCAAAAGCTGAAAAAAGACTCCGTAAATATTGTTGGTGAGTAGCTGGTGACAGTGGTGCTAGCGGTATGCAAGAGCGGCAACCCGATCATACTCGTGTCGAGCCGATGCTACATGCCACTTTTAATCACAAAATACTTTATTATTATGAATAAAAGTGCACCGTCTGGCAATTTCCTCGAATTCCTGATATTTTCAGGATTGACACACGAAATGATGTAATTTCAAAATGCTAATGCGCAACACGTAATTTGCAGTCTAAATAAATTAAATGCACAGTACAACCCACTCCCCCCCAGTTTTGTGTTACAAACATGTTTGTCTGCTGAAAGTGAATGCATCACAATCTATATGACCTCCAGTGCTGGCTGGAAGGAATGACCAACAGGTTACAGCAGAGGGCA
>NQII01015454.1:13160-26829 GCA_002778355.1 Clitarchus hookeri
AAAAAAAAATTGAGTTCTCAAAATATGCATTCTTATTTTATGTGCAAATACATTACATGCGATTGCTAGGATGGGTGTATTCAGAAGAAGAAAAACCAACATTTTGTGGCAAATTCAAATATTCACAGTGAAAGCCAGAAATGTAACAAGATCCTGCCTAGACAAAGAGGGGCGACACAAAGTGCAGAGGTAGGGAAGAGCCACTACCACACAGACTACAAGGCCTTACAACTTCGCACAGGTATGTCAGTGACATCATGACTACTTGGCCACCATAAGTGGCCAATATGGCTGGCAGCTTGGTTAGTTTCGGAATGTGGCGCCTAGTGTTTTATAAAAATTGTAGGTTAAATGGTAATAACCTAACATGGCGTTTAACTTTTGTGTTCCTCGGTGCCTTGTAAATCGCCTTGATAGGCTATTGGGCACATTTTAGTTTCCTTACTCTGAAGAACGAATAAATGCCTTGTTGAACGCTATTTTACGAGAGCACTTCAAGCCTGCAAAATCTTAATATGTAATTAGATTTTTACCAACTTTATAGTTTTCAGAAGAAAAATATACATTTTCATTATTTTTATTATTGCAGTTTGTGTATGTGTGTACCAGCATTAATCAGCGATAGCTGTTAAATCCTATATAACGGTACTTAGTTTCACGAACCTGACACACATGCTTTATTACAGTATTTTTGTTTAAAAATAAAATAAATTTAAGTAACTATAAAAAATTTTACTGAGACTATCCAAACTTTTTTATTAGTTAGTTTTTTAAAGTTATTCTAAACAACTCAAGCACAGCGAGTTTCAGGCCAAAGAGGTTATGTTTAGATTATCTGTCCGATTAGTTGAACAATGTAATGTTATATATCTATTACACAAAGAACAATTATGAAACAGCTTGGAGTATGTATCCATAACTAATATTTATTAATAAACTTTTTGTTGTTTACAAATGGCAATATATTAAATGCAACGAAAATAAATAAACAGCTTTCAATTGGTTGATACATTCACAGAATGTAATAATTAAGTAAGCTAATATTTCTGGACTTCTTTCTTTACTTGTTCGCAAATGACAACAGAGTGAAAGCAACAAAAATAATGCATTCCCCATTGTCTATTTCCATTTTACGCGCAACTTCACATTCCAAAACAATGTGTGACACGGAGACCGCATTGCCTTCGCCAATGACGTCACATTGATATTGCAAGGCCTTGTTATCTCTGTGGTCACGTAACAGCACACTTGAAAAAAAACCACTAAATGGGTATTGGATGGTTAGCAATATTAATTGCTGTTTGTATTTGTCTAACTTTGCATCTCGTAATCGAGGATTGAGTTATAAACTGTATCAATGGTTAAATATGGCAGATGTGTGTAATCAGTGTCCCTGATCATCCCGCAGGATGATGGACTAGCCTTATCGCCAATTTGATGTGAACCACGCCTCCAAGAGCTCCTTGTGCCCACTCTGACCGCTGCAGTCAAATCAACTGCACCAGCTGCACCGGGCCACACCTGCAGCCTCAGGCCAAGAGTGCGTAGTGTAGGTTGATAAGAATGGAACTTGTACTTTCTTGCCAACAGGTACTATGTGATTCAAGAGGTTGTCCTACTTTGTTTATTACAAGAGTTACCTCTTGTAATAAATTAGTAGGTGATCCAAAACTGTGTTTACCCCAAAGCCACTGTCTTTGGGTGCACGGGCTATTGGTTGTTACGTCATAGCAGCTCGCGCTGCGATGCACAATGTAACACACCACCAAGTGGCATAAACTGGCCTGTAGGCTGAAGCTGAAGTGCTTAGTAACCCAAAGTGCGACCAATAGTGCGCAGCNTTATTGTATTAAGAGCCATCGAGCATGGAAACCCACACCCCTTTGCCCAGGTGGACTCGTCCATCCCTTCAGCAGCCACCTGGCAACAATGTAGCCAGAGAAATAGAAACACGTCACAGGAAATTTAATACAGAGACTTTTCACAATAAAGTATAATAGTGTATTCAATGACTTTTTATAAGAGGGTATTCGTGTTTTTATAAAGGGAGATTGCCTGTAAAGGCCTCCATCATAGTAACATTTGATTTAGTGGGGTGACACTCCCTGTCAACTTCACATCAACCTTAACATACATTTTTTAATCAACGGGGGTGTCACCAGTGTGTTTCATTTAATGTATATAATTTTTCACCATTGCAATAATGTTACATAGTGCTTATGTCATGTTTTATCACTCGGCGATTGATGTCTGTTCACGCCACTTGTGATGGAAGCTGATGCCATTTGTTCAGTTCATATTAGCACATCAGCCAGTCTGACAGCGTGGTCGTCCGCTCCGCGAGCCCTCTCGGTACCATTATTTAGGCTGATATCACTTCACTGCAATAATAATTTAATTAACAGTAACATTGGTTTATTTCTGTACCGAGGGGAGAACCACCTGCACTCTCACCAGAGAGCTTAATGCTTCCATGTATCTGCATAAATACAATGTTGACTTAAGTCATTTTCATGCTAATGTCACCGGCAGGCTGTAGGTTCTTGGTCCTATTCTTTAAAAATTCACATATTCACTTCTTGAACATTTATCAAGTATGTGAATAAACAGCTTTACAAAATTCAGTGTGACATGAACCGCACGTTCACGAGTCATTTTGCCCACTGACTGCCGTAGTATGTCCACACCAAACGCACTACACCGTGGGCACGAGTGCATTAGTGTTTATTATTTATTCAGTTTATTTCGTCAGTGTATTTGTTAATAGTGTCAGTGTGTAATTAATTAATAATTTGTTTTGTCATCGGAGACAATCTGCCCAGCCACAGCCAGAGACATGTGACATTCTACATTTGGCAATGCTGTGGCTGGTGCAATGAAAACATTTAGAATAAGTATTATCATTTTTATTATGTATTTGTGTAAGGGTAATTATGTTTTCTTGTGTTAATTTAGTTCATATCATTTTCCATCCCATAATCATCTTTCAGTGTATATTGTGTTTCACCGTCTCACCGCATGGCGTTGGCTGCGTCTAGGCGGCGGAAGCCGGCGCACATTTCCGCCCAGTATTCGCCTGGACTTGGACGAGCTCGGACGTTACACTCTCCCCACTCCGCAGAAGCCCTTCTGTATAATTGAGTGTACATAACGGGGTAATAAATACCTTAACAACCAGCACCACTGTTTTTATTGATAATCANAACAAGATCGAGAATCGAGGGTAAGTGGAATCGTTACATCCCTAATAAGAACCAACCTAAAATTTAATATGATCTCGAATTCTCGCTGTGAGTTTAGTTAGATTACTGTTACAGTTAGGAAATTATTTTTCTTTTTCATATGCACCCATTTTTTTCTGATCTGTTATTCAATTTAGATAACATTTTGTTCGATACATTTCATACCAAAAAAAAAAAATTGAGTTCTCAAAATATGCATTCTTATTTTATGTGCAAATACATTACATGCGATTGCTAGGATGGGTGTATTCAGAAGAAGAAAAACCAACATTTTGTGGCAAATTCAAATATTCNACATTACATGCGATTGCTAGGATGGGTGTATTCAGAAGAAGAAAAACCAACATTTTGTGGCAAATTCAAATATTCACAGTGAAAGCCAGAAATGTAACAAGATCCTGCCTATACAAAGAGGGGCGACACAAAGTGCAGAGGTAGGGAAGAGCCACTACCACACAGACTACAAGGCCTTACAACCTCGCACAGGTATGTCAGTGACATCATGACTACTTGGNCTCGCACAGGTATGTCAGTGACATCATGACTACTTGGCCACCATAAGTGGCCAATATGGCTGGCAGCTTGGTTAGTTTCGGAATGTGGCGCCTAGTGTTTTATAAAAATTGTAGGTTAAATGGTAATAACCTAACATGGCGTTTAACTTTTGTGTTCCTCGGTGCCTTGTAAATCGCCTTGATAGGCTATTGGGCACATTTTAGTTTCCTTACTCTGAAGAACGAATAAATGCCTTGTTGAACGCTATTTTACGAGAGCACTTCAAGCCTGCAAAATCTTAATATGTAATTAGATTTTTACCAACTTTATAGTTTTCAGAAGAAAAATATACATTTTCATTATTTTTATTATTGCAGTTTGTGTATGTGTGTACCAGCATTAATCAGCGATAGCTGTTAAATCCTATATAACGGTACTTAGTTTCACGAACCTGACACACATGCTTTATTACAGTATTTTTGTTTAAAAATAAAATAAATTTAAGTAACTATAAAAAATTTTACTGAGACTATCCAAACTTTTTTATTAGTTAGTTTTTTAAAGTTATTCTAAACAACTCAAGCACAGCGAGTTTCAGGCCAAAGAGGTTATGCTTAGATTATCTGTCCGATTAGTTGAACAATGTAATGTTATATATCTATTACACAAAGAACAATTATGAAACAGCTTGGAGTATGTATCCATAACTAATATTTATTAATAAACTTTTTGTTGTTTACAAATGGCAATATATTAAATGCAACGAAAATAAATAAACAGCTTTCAATTGGTTGATACATTCACAGAATGTAATAATTAAGTAAGCTAATATTTCTGGACTTCTTTCTTTACTTGTTCGCAAATGACAACAGAGTGAAAGCAACAAAAATAATGCATTCCCCATTGTCTATTTTCATTTTACGCGCAACTTCACATTCCAAAACAATGTGTGACACGGAGACCGTATTGCCTTCGCCAATGACGTCACATTGATATTGCAAGGCCTTGTTATCTCTGTGGTCACGTAACAGCACACTTGAAAAAAAACCACTAAATGGGTATTGGATGGTTAGCAATATTAATTGCTGTTTGTATTTGTCTAACTTTGCATCTCGTAATCGAGGATTGAGTTATAAACTGTATCAATGGTTAAATATGGCAGATGTGTGTAATCAGTGTCCCTGATCATCCCGCAGGATGATGGACTAGCCTTATCGCCAATTTGATGTGAACCACGCCTCCAAGAGCTCCTTGTGCCCACTCTGACCGCTGCAGTCAAATCAACTGCACCAGCTGCACCGGGCCACACCTGCAGCCTCAGGCCAAGAGTGCGTAGTGCAGGTTGATAAGAATTGAACTTGTACTTTCTTGCCAACAGGTACTATGTGATTCAAGAGGTTGTCCTACTTTGTTTATTACAAGAGTTACCTCTTGTAATAAATTAGTAGGTGATCCAAAACTGTGTTTACCCCAAAGTCACTGTCTTTGGGTGCACGGG
This sequence comes from Clitarchus hookeri, assembly GCA_002778355.1. Lineage (NCBI taxonomy): Eukaryota > Metazoa > Arthropoda > Insecta > Phasmatodea > Phasmatidae > Clitarchus > Clitarchus hookeri. The sequence continues at coordinate 18,396 of NQII01015454.1, forward strand.
CTATTGGTTGTTACGTCATAGCAGCTCGCGCTGCGATGCACAATGTAACACACCACCAAGTGGCGTAAACTGGCCTGTAGGCTGAAGCTGAAGTGCTTAGTAACCCAAAGTGCGACCAATAGTGCGCAGCATTTTTCTATACCTATTCTGCAACTTCATTTCATTCAATGCTACAGTCAGGGGGGGGGGGGTTTATTGTATTAAGAACCATCGAGCATGGAAACCCACACCCCTTTGCCCAGGTGGACTCGTCCATCCCTTCAGCAGCCACCTGGCAACAATGTAGCCAGAGAAATAGAAACACGTCACAGGAAATTTAATACAGAGACTTTTCACAATAAAGTATAATAGTGTATTCAATGACTTTTTATAAGAGGGTATTCGTGTTTTTATAAAGGGAGATTGCCTGTAAAGGCCTCCATCATAGTAACATTTGATTTAGTGGGGTGACACTCCCTGTCAACTTCACATCAACCTTAACATACATTTTTTAATCAACGGGGGTGTCACCAGTGTGTTTCATTTAATGTATATAATTTTTCACCATTGCAATAATGTTACATAGTGCTTATGTCATGTTTTATCACTCGGCGATTGATGTCTGTTCACGCCACTTGTGATGGAAGCTGATGCCATTCGTTCAGTTCATATTAGCACATCAGCCAGTCTGACAGCGTGGTCGTCCGCTCCGCGAGCCCTCTCGGTACCATTATTTAGGCTGATATCACTTCACTGCAATAATAATTTAATTAACCGTAACATTGGTTTATTTCTGTACCGAGGGGAGAACCACCTGCACTCTCACCACAGAGCTTAATGCTTCCATGTATCTGCATAAATACAATGTTGACTTAAGTCATTTTCATGCTAATGTCACCGGCAGGCTGTAGGTTCTTGGTCCTATTCTTTTAATATTCACATATTCACTTCTTGAACATTTATCAAGTATGTGAATAAACAGCTTTACAAAATTCAGTGTGACATGAACCGCACGTTCACGAGTCATTTTGCCCACTGACTGCCGTAGTATGTCCACACCAAACGCACTACACCGTGGGCACGAGTGCATTAGTGTTTATTATTTATTCAGTTTATTTCGTCAGTGTATTTGTTAATAGTGTCAGTGTGTAATTAATAAATAATTAGTTTTGTCATCGGAGGCAATCTGCCCAGCCACAGCCAGAGACATGTGACATTCTACATTTGGCAATGCTGTGGCTGGTGCAATGAAAACATTTAGAATAAGTATTATCATTTTTATTATGTATTTGTGTAAGGGTAATTATGTTTTCTTGTGTTAATTTAGTTCATATCATTTTCCATCCCATAATCATCTTTCAGTGTATATTGTGTTTCACCGTCTCACCGCATGGCGTCGGCTGCGTCTAGGCGGCGGAAGCCGGCGCACATTTCCGCCCAGTATTCGCCAGGACTTGGACGAGCTCGGACGTTACGCTCTCCCCACTCCGCAGAAGCCCTAGCAAGGACATCATCTGTCGAACAGTATCCAGTCGCATCCATAACATTATAAATCATTATCATCATCTCTTTCCTTACTTAACTTGCATAGCGCCGAGGGGAGAGCGACGTTATTATTTATCGGGAATCAAAAGTGCATTTCGAGCTTCACATGATAAGACCACGTGGTCGCTTGTAGTTCCGGGCCATTCAGGCCACGTGTCTTCTGTATAGTTGAGTGTACATAACGGGGTAATAAATACCTTAACAACCAGCACCACTGTTTTTATTGATAATCAAGTAAGGCGTGCGAGGTGGCCCACAACCTCGGCAACGTGTGTATGACGGAGTGTTTACCAGAGTCCCTAGGCTGTCGGCCGAACGACCCTACATCTCATCAGCTCACCGCAGAGCTGTGGCGCCGGGCACACACATATTACTTCACAACTCTGGAAACACCGCAGATCAAGTTGGCTTTATCGTCGTAGCCAAGCTTGGTCACGTCAAATGAGTGTTTATTCATTGTCCCCGGGACACATAGGGTGCTACACCTCTTGTAGTACTACCCTCAACTTTTGTAATATATTTCAGGCATACGAGATGGCCTACAGTATCGTACACAAGGCCAACGTGTGTAAGTAGTATAATATTAGGTGCATGACAACTCATCTTCAAACCGACAGAGGCATCCAGGGCCCCTTTGGCTGTCGACCGAACGACCCACTTCACTAACTCTCCGCTGAGGTATGGCGCCGGGAAATTCTACACTCAACTAGTCCTGGGTCACCTCTTGACCACATCAAATTTATACGAGGAAACATTTTTATGCGTTATTAATTCCATTATTTCACGGCCTAGGAGAAGGGCGGAAGAAGAGCGCTTGTGCACTCATATAATATTGTTATAAGACGCCAGGTGTGTATCTTAGTTTGTGAGAGATGGAGGTCTTAATAAAAATAAAATAACAAAATTTAATTTTTATACATATTTACAATGCTACAAAAATACACAGAGCTATTATTTACAACAATGATGGTCCTATTTATACTATTAACACTTTATTCTCAGCGAAAACAATAATTACTTACAATTCTATTAAAATTGAAGTCCTTATGGCAGTCACTGCAGTCCTTTTGTTTGCACAAATAATTTATACAAATAAAACTAAACTGCGTTATTGCCATCATCCAGAAATGTCTTGTCACTCACCCATCAAGTCCAACAGTCCAGTCATTCGTTATCACTCTTCACTGCACAGATGATCGCCGCCTCATTCTAGCTGGTCACTAGTCGCTCCTTCTGACACACGGCCGTGTCAAATGGCGTTCATCTATCTTGTCTTGAAAGATCCCTGACATAGAAAACCTTCTACCAGTTACTCTGTGGTAATAGAACATTCGTTCTCTGTAAAATAAAACATTTTGTGGTTGTTTGTAACAAGCTGGTGTGTTCCTTGCTATTTTTACTGTCATATTTTAATTCTTTCGTACAAACAAAACAGCAGATTTCCTGTGTAACACTTCTTCATAATATTTCCTCGTTTGCAACTTCCATTTAGCTTACAACATAATCTGATATCTATTATGTATGGCATTAGACCATTTTACTGTGTTCACATTCGTATGCCATACTACCTAACAGTAACGCGAATACTCTGTTTCATCGTCTGAAATTATTTCCTCTATCAACATAATATGATAGTATTCAGATGGTACATTAGTGTGTGATTGTGACCGCCACCAGTAATAATGTGAATACAGTACCCTTAGTCATACCTGTACTCACTGGGTAGAATGCATATTTTTCACAGATTATGTGCTATCAATAATACAATTCCTCTAGAAATGAGCAGCTGAATAATTTTCTGAGATCCATATACAGCATCACAGAGGGCAATGGTTGACTACCTGGCATGAACATGCACTCAGCCTTTCCAAACCATACATGCTGCACCACACAGGATGCGTACATGGTCGGAGATCTTGATAGCCCTCGAGAAATGTAGGTACTGCACTAGTCTCGAGAAATCTTGGATTCCATCTCATACTACATTACTGCATCCCTACTTTATGGCATACCCTTCCCTACTTGTTACTTCAACTGCTTTGCAAAAATTTGAAATCATAGAATATTTAATTAAACTACTAAATTTTTACCCACGATATTGTTTTATGCAAAGAACACATTACTGTAGATGAGGTAGGAACACTACTTTCAAGTCATCATGGATCTTAGAAACACTGTTTGAAGAAATCTAAAATATACTGACTAACAAAAAAAAGTGAAGCACCCAGAATAAATTCTTTAAATTTGACGTAATTTTGCATATGTGCATGCCATAACTGGTTGTCGTTGGAGTTGCAAATACCTGTAGCATCTAGAATGGGTAATACAATGCATTATTGTTTCCACTAAGATTATAGCGTTTATTATAAGACATTTGTAAAGCATCACATCGCCAACAGAGTATCATCGAACACTGAGTATGCATCGAAGATGCACAAGACTATACTGCCAGCACTTGACGAAGTTTGATGCAGGCCGAATTTTGGGCCTGAATAGAATCGGCTGGATGTACCGTGCATTTGTCAGGAGAGTTGGGCATTCCGAGTCACAGTAGAACGATGTTGAGGGAGTAAAGAGATTTGGGCAGCTCTTAACAGCGAGGTCTTGAGAGCCGAGAAGGGGGACTGAGGTGAGTATGAAGCAGCACCGGAATGCAAGGGCGGGGGAATGGGAGATCCCCGAGAAAACCCGCCGACCACTGACATCGTCTGGCACGATTCCCACATGCGAAAATCCGGGAGTGACCTGGCCGGGGATTGAACCCGAACGGTTCGCCTTGGTTGGAGGCGAGCAGGAGTGGCTCGATGTTGGGACCGCTCGTTATGTTGGGGCACTCGCACACTTCGTGAATGTTCCGGTAGAACTATACAGGCCACACCAAGAGAGGATCGCCATTTTGTGTGCAAAGAATTACGAAACTCGATAACATCAGCACATGCTATTCGGACATAGTTGCTGGACATTAGCACACCCAGTATCAATCCGCACCATGTGCAGGCGACTGGCATCAGCTGGAATACAGGTTCATATCCCATGTGTAGTCTGCTGTTTACACCAGAGCAGGGATGACGGTGTTTGGAGTGATGCAGCAATCAGGAGGCATTCTGAGATGAATATATTTTCTACATTTCTAAGGGTGACTGTCTTGTGCGATTATAGTGACGACGATGGGAAAGGACACATGATGCCTATGTTGTGGGGACATACTGGCTTTACTCCTGGCATTATGATGTGGGAAGTCGTACAGCATGATTTCATGTGACTCCAGGCAAGAATTCGGGGGACGATGAAGTCACAGCAGTACACCAGTGTAATCCTGTATCCTCATTTGTTACCCTGGCACAGTCTCATCCTTACACAACACATGTGTATATGGAATATTTGCTTCACAGTGAGATATTCTTGTGGCCAGCAAGGTCCTCTGATCTTTTCCCGATAGAAAATTTGCGAGGTCAGCGAGGACATCATCTCTGATCCGGTGCCGGTCTGCAGGATGTCAATGGCCAGTTAGAACAGCTGTTGGCTGCTACATCCTACTGTTATCTGTGTGATCTGATATTGTAATCATTGCAAAAGAGCTACATGACCTATCATCAATTTTTATTTCTGCCATTCCTTGAAGATGCTTAAATATTGTGTCTGTGAGTGTATATAAACATTTGTCTTAGAATGCCGTATTTGAAAACACACGGAATGAAATCATGTGGAACTAGCATAGAAATTTACATTGAAGTTTGCTGCAGTATTTCGGTAATATTACAGTGTTGAAAGTGCCTACGCTTTTTTATTTGCTGTAACACGAATATCCTGCTCACCATTTTACCACTTAGTGCGTAATGGTGATGGGGCACCTTATGAGTGCGTTAATGTCTCCCCGATACCTGCCCTGCTTCTGTGCCCCAAATGTGGAAAACATATGCAAGTCAGTGTGCATCACAAGAGGCTGTTACATCTTTATAAAATAAATTATATCCAAGTTTGTGATGAAACCATTCCTTACAGTGATCTCAAAAAGTATTCACACAGCAACTTTTTAGCTGATAATCATTGTTATAATATATCAATAAACACAAATACATCTCCACAAATTAATTACAACATTATGTAACATATGTATCCACAACAAAATTGATATGCAATGGCCAGTACGAAATCAACAGAACAATAAAACTTAAAATGTGACCACCAAAAATTATCCACACAGTCATGGTTCAACAGCAAATTGTAGCTATGTTACATTAAACTGGCTCGAAGTTAAAGTGTTTACTTGAATAGAGTAGTGTTGGCTTTCAGTTCTAACTTTATAGCAGCTCTACAAGCAGAGAACCTCGGCACTAGCCATAATGGGGCGTCGAAAGGATGAACTGTCTGAAAGAACAAATAGTATCTTCGTTTATTAAACAATGTAATAGTTACCGAAAAATCGCTGACACGGTTCATTATAGTTTCGCTACAGTGCAATACTTTGTGTGCAAGTATAAGAACACAGGATGTACTGAAAACAGGAAGAGATCAGGACACCCTGAGGTGTTATCTGTATGAATGTTGTGTGCTCTGGCAAGTAAGGCAAAATTTAAGAATCAGCGTTCGATACATCGCCAATGACCTCTAGACACAACTAGATAAATATGTCTATACACAAAGATTCCGCAACAGAGTCCATAATGCTAGGTACAAGGCAAGGACTTCGCGACAGAAGCCCTACATCAGCGAGGTCAATAGGAATGTTGTTACTATTGAATCACTATGTTCCTGAATCACTATGTTCATAAGGGAATTGATTTCTGGAAAAGGGTTGTACTTACTGATGAGAGTATGTTTCACTAATTCGGGTCAGATGGACCAGGACGTGTTTGGAGAACACCTAATAGTGAATTACGTTCTCATAACAACCACAACTGTCAAACATGGTGGATATGTAATGGTTTGGGTTAGTATGTTTTATTCTGATGTAGGGTTATTAACTGTCATTAAAGATAAACTTAATGCACTCGGTTATATCGACATATATTATTGAAAGGCCATTTGGAAAAAAAGTGCTTCAAAGTTAGGTCTAGACAACAGTTTCATTTTCCAACAAGACAACGATCCGAAGCACACAGCATGTAAACCTAGAGTGTGTATACTATATAACATCAGAGATTCTCTGAAAACACCTTCACAGTGCCCGGACATAAATCCTATAGAGAATCTGTGGGCTTTATTCGACAGACAAATGAGAAAAAAGAAGTGCACTTCTAGGAATGAGTTCATTATGATACTTAAGGAAGAATGGAACAAGATAGGTGAAGATATAACCAAGAAACGTGTGGAATCAGCATGCATGCTACAATCAATGTCAATGGTCTTCACAATAAATATTAAACTTTATTTATGCAGTGGATATGGTTACCAAATATACTTGAAACATGAATGAATGCTCTTTTGGCGGTTACATTTTAACTTTTATTATTATGAAGATTTCATACTGGCAGTTGCAGATTACTTTTGCTGTGTATATATGTTTCATCACATTTTAATTAATTCGTGGAGACGTATTTAAGTTTACTTATAGAAAAACATTATCAGATAAAATGTAGCTTTATGAATACCTCTTGTGATCACTTTATAACCGAATTCGAACGTGTTTCATACTTCACCTTCAGTGTAGTAAAACAGATAGCTATAGCTCTGTAGTCGTCTAACTGCTGGAACTCAGGAGCGACCTCTTAAAGGCTATGGGAAGGCACCACAGTAAACGCATTTCCGAAATATAAAATCGATAACTGAATTTGAATTATTTAATATATTTCGAAAGGGGTTGGTTTTATTGACTAAATATTTGAATTAATAGAACCACTAATAGTTGATATAATATACCATTTTGAAATAAATATTTTTTTAAAAATAAAATTTTATAGAAACTAAATATTAGTACATTTTCAAAATTAATTGTTTTAAAATATATGAAGTTTCAGCTGGTTTAAAATCCAGCTCTTCGATGCAAATATTAAACATGTCCTCACTATGATTACCTTTGAAAATAAACATAATCACTAAAGACAAGAAAGAAAACGTACTGTAAATATATCATGGATGCTGTAAATATTGTTTTGCAACCATTGAACATTGTTAAAAACTGCTTTCTCAGTGCGTCATATCATAGAACTTACTACTCGGACACGAGCGAAACTACGATAGGAGCTTAGCTACAGACTTTTCATCAATTAATAGATAGGATCACAGCTCAAAGTCCATAGTTACATGTAGCACGACGAAAGCACAGAACGCCAGGTTGGAGGGTCGCAGATAGGAGCGACGGGGCACCAGGCACGCGTGCGAGTGCCGCCCTTATCACTCCCTTGCCTCTGTGCCTGAAACATGCTAGGTAGGCAGGAGCCTTAACAGGCGACGCTGTATATAGACCATTCACGGCTACTTCACACTTTGCTGAAGCCCTGCTCAAGTTCTACTACTAGGATATTTCTCCGCCTCGTGCAAACAAAGCTTAACTAGGTCTAGAAAATTACATCAGAGGGACAACGCACCGAATTCGTGCGCAGTCAGTTGTAATAATATTTTGCATGAGAACTATTTGTTACTAGATGCTACCAACACACATGTTTTCTCAATGTTTTTATTCATATTTATTATAAATGAAATATGAAATATAGATAAACTTTCAATTTAAGGAAAAATAATATTATTTGATGTTAACATAGTTGTAAAACGCTTTTATTACACGGCGTATTTAGGAAATTACTAAACACGTCATACATGGGGTGTTTTTTCAAGGGTTTGTTTAGAAAGTGTGAATACACCGAGGGTAGACTATCGTGTACGTAGTAGTGTGGCATGGGCGGGACTGTTGCAGCACTGACTACAGACCCTCCTCGTCATACTACTCTGAAACCATGTGTCTCGCGAGAAG
>NQII01015457.1:0-11914 GCA_002778355.1 Clitarchus hookeri
CTCCTACATCAGTTCGCAATTGTCTCCCCATCTCCGCCCCGCAAGAGCGTACAGGGCGAGACAGACTGATTTACGTGCACCTACACCTACCTACATCACCTCTCGAGTTTCCAGTAGTACTGTCGAAGTCACGTAATCGGATAATTACATTAAGTTTGTGTAGTCCATTCTAGGTTACTTCCAACTTTTCTGAAGCCCCTGCTTATGTTCTACTTCCAGGATATTCCTCCGCCTTATGCAAACGAAGCTTAACCCGAGTCTCGAAAGTTACAACAAAGGGACAACGCACTAAATTCGAGTGCGCTATCGGCTCTCAAGACCTCGATGTTAAGAGTCGCCCAAATCTCTTCCCTCTTCGCTCACTCGTGCGTACTAAGTGTAATTATATTTTGCGNACCTCGATGTTAAGAGTCGCCCAAATCTCTTCCCTCTTCGCTCACTCGTGCGTACTAAGTGTAATTATATTTTGCGCAGGAACTATTTCGTACTAGGTATTATCAACACACCTGCTTTTCTACTGGATTTTATTTAAATTAGTTCTAAATTAAATATTATAATTAATAAATAAAATACAATTTAAAGTTTTGTTTCATTATAAATAAGGTATTTTTTGTGTTAACAGAAATGTAAAACACTCATGATACATGACATATTAAGGCAATAACCAAACACGTCATATATGGGGTGAATTTTTGAAGTTGGATTCGAAAAGTGTGAGGAAACAGCGAATAGACTAAAGTAACACATTTACATTCCCAGCAATCATAGCATCTCACTCGGATTACGCACGAATAAAGTGAACAGACCCGCGGAAGTATTAATTTTACTTAGGCCTATGACCCGGGGTTACAAAACGAGAAGTAGATTTGGAGCCCTTCTTCGTTAACTTAAAAGCTTGGGCAGAAAAATTGTAAAAAAAAAAAAAGCTTTCAAAGCACGTATGAACGTAAACGTTTGTGTTAATGTAAAGTTCCAGTCACGTGGTTTAGACCGGTGTGTTGGTAACTGATTGGCTAAGCTGCCCAGTGTCGGGAACCAGGACTCGGTTATTGGGCAGCTGGTGCGTGCACTTTACGCTGTACTTCCTCTACGCAGTGCGCGCGGCTCCACGGTGGCTGCTGTAGCTGTTAAGGGGGTCGTCGCACACAAATTGAGGAGCCTGCAAATTGTCATATGGGTCTCGTTGTAAGCGGTTGTCTATATTCTAATTTTAAATAAAAACTATGGAATTATTTAATGTAATTTTCTTTCAGGACGAATGAAAGCCGGTATTTTGTTTTCCATTCATAAATTTGATTATTGAAACATAAATGTGATCGTTGAAAAAGTGTCAAATTCAGGAAAAATCGTTGTAATTAGCCCTCTGTTAACGATAAGCATTACTCTATAAAGCAGTGTTTTAAAATACAGCGACAATGCTGTATCTTTTCTGAGCGGATGACTTATTTACAATCCTGTAGTCACCGCTTAAGATCCTGAGGAAACGGAACACACACGGGGCTTGTTCGTGCTGTTCGCCGCCGCTGCCGCGACGCTTCCTTACAACCGGACATGACCTTGAGACGTTCAGATTTATTTTACTAGGGAGGTCCTTCAACTCCTAAAACGTCCATTTGTGTCCACGCGATTTTGGAAGCCTACACAGAGAAACTAAGAAAGAAAAATCCTAGATTATGGATATGTTGCCAACATTGTGGGTAGATCTCTTGCCAGAGAAATTTTGCATAATATCTTGCCATGAAGGTATCTGTAAAAAAATTTACGGCGGAAGAAAGATCTCGTCAGAATTATCACTGGTACAATGTTTTGTTACAAAGTTTGTAGAAACAATTCTGTACGATTAATTTTTCTGCGTTTTTCTGTAATGGCTTCCATAAAACTGTAAAATATAATTAACCTCGAAATCTTCAACTTAAGTAAGTGCTACACACTTAAGTGCCAAATTATGTAAGCAATTTTTAAACCTGTCTATGATATATATATATTCAAGTGTTTATTCTTTTCGTGGTTACTTCCAACTATTCTGAAGCCCAATTGTTGAAATTAAACTTCTAAAGAAATCTCAGTCCTTGTTTGTATATATTTTAATTGTCATGCTCCCAATTAAGTTGGCAGCAATGTGAGAGAAGTAGTTCATATTCGAAACGCTCAAGTCTCCTACAACTGAATTTATTTTATTTCATTCCAGTTTGTTTTTAATGCATACACGATTAAGAACTGACAGGCCAGTAACGTACTTGAGTTTCCAACCGTTTCAGTTGTTCGGCGCATGAATAAAGTGATGCGGCCCATGGCAGTGTTGATTCTAAGTATGGCGGTGGAATACATAAAACTATTAGGTAGAGAAGTAGTGGGTCTACTTTCAAAATTGCTCAATTAACCGTCAACAGCCTATATTCAGCGTTGTATGGCACGAATGACAAAAGTAGCAGGCCCGGGCAGACAGGGTGTGTAGTTATTGTATGAAACCTAGTTTATTACAAATGCGCATTGTTTGTTGAAGCCGGATTTGGCAGGCAGGCATGACGTAGCGCTGTTGTCTCACCGGCTATTATAATAGACAGTCCAGTGCCTGGATGCGGTCCTCGTCTCTAATCCGCCTGTTTATGATGCAGTTCCGTAGGCGGTCTGCAGCGAGCCCAGATGAAGGAGCTTTCAAGATAGCATTACGGAAAGGGACGGGCTTTGTTCTGGCGTGCTCATTAGCGGATGGAACTTCGTTACCCGGGGACGACCCTGTCGCGAGGCAACTTCTGCCCACGCGCGCGCGCACACACACGCGCGCAGGTTACGTGTGCGTCTCGCCCCAGGCGCTCTTAATGACGATATACACTACTTAGTCGCTACGAAGTTTGAGATGAGTTGACTACGCCAGAGGTGCACTGCCGGAGAACATGATTGCATTACGCGAGTTTAGCGCTCGGAACACACGTCTCGCGGCGTTTAAGCGNGAGGTGCACTGCCGGAGAACATGATTGCATTACGCGAGTTTAGCGCTCGGAACACACGTCTCGCGGCGTTTAAGCGATGGAACCCGGGAGACTTGGAGAGGTTTGCACGGCTCTTAAGGGTGTCGGACCTCAAAAAATTAACCCATTCAGACCCAGTGCACACATTTGTGTACATTACGCACGTGCAGGAAATGTTTGGTCTATACAGCACACTGCGAAATGCGAAACTCGGTGGCCAATGGTCTTACATGTGGGTAAATGTTTCGCAAACCTCCTTACTGGTCTAGGCTATAATTGGCTCATATTACCGTAGTCGAACATATAGCTCACAGGACAGCGAAACAAGTGTCCCGTCGACTTAAGTACAGCACGCACCATAAATTTTTTGTGTGCTACACCGTAAATTAAAGTGGTTATGAAAGGGTTAATTATTTTATAATTGTACCAAACATTGTTCAACTCGTACGCATTGTATATATTGATATTTTCCTCGAATAAAGCAATTTTTGCATATTTGTAACATTCTTTTTAAAATATAAGGACTGTCATTTGGTGATAACTTGTCAAGCAGTAGCCCACGGCATTAGTTTATGTTGTAATTTTTTTTTCATCTGTACAACTTAGTATTTGTTATTACGACTGCAGCAAAAGAGAATAATTATTTATTTGACATCAAATTATTAAAAATATATAAAGTGTAAAAAAATGTTATTCTAGGATAATTGCATCACATACAATGTGTACGAGTTGGACAATATTTGGTATAAATATAAAATTATAAATTTTTTGGGGTCGGACACCCTTAAAGTCGAGGTTTTGCGTGCCCATCAGGGTGAAGCGCCGGAATGAAAGGGCGGGGTAAACAGGAGATTACCGAGAAAACCCGCCGACCCCGCGGCACCGTCCTGCACGATTCCCGCTTGCAAAAATTCGGGAGCGAATCGGACCCGGTTCGCCGTGGTTGGAGGTGAGCGCTGTAACGGCTGCGACACCGCGGTCCCGCCAAACACGACGACTCTAAGATCGCCACAAGTCTGGAAACGTGAAGAAACCTAGTAAATCCGAGAAGAACTGGGGCCAAAGTGTTTAGACAACGATGAACTTACGCATTTAGAAGTATAACTTGGATGTTTTCCTTCGCGTTGGCTCAAATCGTATTATAAATAGTAAAGTTTGAACTCCTTACAGCGTAAGTTTGACATAAGAAAAAAAAAATCTGGTAACTAGAAAAATTAGTATCGAAGTCTTGATTTTAGCCGTTCACAGGGGAGCATACATTTAAAAGAACACAATACTTCAATTTCGAATAACGAACATTCAATATTTATTTCTGTTTGTCTACTACTAAAAACAGATGCCGACTGTAAATATTATATGACATAAAAACCCGTTCCTAATTTGTACGCCAATAGCGTTCTGAAGGGTTTTTATTTGCGGTATTACTTATAGCAGTAGGGTCCTTATTGTATCAGCTACATATTTGGAGTCTCCTGCTTACTGTTTACTTCTTAATGATTACTTCTTAATTTTTTCACTCCGCGAACCTCTTAATTGTGGAATTTTCCACCTTGAATACAGTTTAACATTATGGATTTTCTGAACAGCCAAAAATGCTTGGCAACAGCTTAAGCAATACGTTTAATAAAAATTCGGGAATTAGAAAATATAATGTAAAGTGAGAGGAATACACTTACACATAATGGGACTGCAGTGGTGTAGTGGTCAGATCACTCGCCTTCTCCCGTATTTTCGCACATGGGGAACGTGGTGAACTTTGCTGTTGGCCGGCGGGTTTTCTCGGAGTAGTCACGTTTCCTCTGTACTTGCAATCCGCCGCTGCTCTATATTCACCTCATTTCGCACTCTAACAGACTAAAACTTCTCAACTCAGTTCTTACAAACGAAGAGATGCTCTCCGCCTGCTGTCTAAAATATTCTGTTTCACTGGCAGTTTATTGAGTACGAGTATTTTATGTTTCAATTCAATGGCATTTAATTGCTTACAAGTATTTTCGTCACATTTTTTATTCAATACTTAAAACGCTTGGATTTTTTTTTTAATCTCAAAAACACGCACGAATTAAGAATATTTGATTACTATATCTGTTCGCATATAAATAACGCGCGGATGTATCGTTAAGTGCACCACGGATTCATTTTGTAACATGTGACCATTGTAGAATCCGAAGGTTAAATGCGTAAGAGTATAGGCTTGTTTGCCCTTATGCTGAGAATTACGACTCGGAAATTTCGATGTTTTATGGCATGCCCGATTCCTATGTTACGCTTGTATTGTCTGTCGTGTCAATTTTTTGTATTATTATTTATCTGGAAAGCGGCATTGTTATCTGGCAAAGGGACCGTCCATTTAAAGACTTTGAAGGAGCAAACAAATTGTTCGATTTCAACCGTTGGCTAGGCCAAGGATCTGAGCTATATTGGTAACCCATGGTTGCGACAAAAAACAGGTTCAATCACTGTCGAACGGTGCAATATCCGCCCCTGTGTCTCTGTTTGTTTCCATTGGCCGTATAGTGTCGTTCCGAAACGCGTTTATTTATGTCAGAGAAAAAATTTGTCTTCTTTGTAATTGTGAACGGTACTGGAGTGGATACTAGATTGCATCCTTTCAAATTTTCCAGACCACCAAATTGCATTTTTTTTTTTCCTTCTGTGTTTCGAGAGTAATGATGTTAGGCGAACTGCTGTCTAGTTTTCATCGCCACAACGTTTTCCGCAGCCGAATATATTTAATGGTTAATTGCGGCCATGTATATTTTTGAGCATGGACTTTGGTAGTGAATGATATCTTAATAATAATTATCTGGCGACTGTAGTTTTTTCAGCTGTATCTGCCACGCATTTAATCGTCGTTATAAATTAAACAGTAGCATTTGTTTTACGTTTTACGAGCAATTATTTTAATACTAGTTGCCAACAAAATGTTTTTAATATAAATGCTGTAAACGGTTAACTGAGCACTTTCCAAAGTCGTGCTTATATCTACTTATATACTCATTGTGTGTTCTTCCGCCATATGTAAAATGAACATTGCCGTGGGTATGAACACTTTATTCATTCGTCGGTCAAGTGAAACAGTGAAATTATTGGAAAAGTAAATATTTTACAAATCTGCTATTTTCACATCTACGCGAGTTAAAACTTGAAACAAATTAACTCATTTCAATATCCACAAATATTTAACCTAGCACATTTAATTGAACGTTAAGACGTGGAACTACTTTCGCCTCCGTCGTTACCAAATTTACGTGGTGCATGCCAGACAGTGTGTTCGTTAAAATATATGCAGATGGGGGCAGTGGCATTATTCAAAGGCTGATTTCAAAAGTGCTCACTTTACCGTTAACAGCCTATATCACCACGTTTATAATAAACACTGAAGTCTACATTAATTGCTTGTTCAAATTCAACGTTAGTTTTATACTGTAGACAGTGGAGTGGCATAACATTTGCTTTAATTTACTTGTAATGTTGCAAAAATTATCTTGGCAACAATTTTTCAAATAATGGTTTTTAAAAATACGCAAAAAATCACGTCTTCAATTAGTTGTTCTCGTCAACTTCGTGTGTAAAGTAAACCACCTTGTATTATTAACTAATCTTTGAAATTATGTGCTTTGCCTTGGTGAAGATGAATTTTTAAATAAAGTATTGGATTATTTTATGGCCAAAAATTAACATACTCAAGAAAGTTTTCATTACTGTTATTAAAAACGTCCAAAAGAAGTGACTGATTCATATTGGGAGTTTATTGTAGGTTGCTCGCAGTAAGATGCACTGTAAAAAGAATTCGAGGTATAAATTCCCTAACATCTAAGGTAAAAAATTACCTCTTAATATAGAGTTATTTTCCGTAACAAGTACAGTACAGTACAATTCCCTAATCGCATGGAAAGGTACCTGACAAAAGTGTGGGAAATTCCCTTACATATAAGGGAATATTGACTATATTGTACAATAAAATTTGATTTTAAATAAATCCCGAATATTAGTACTGTTTGTCATTATTACTTACATCGTTAGACGAATAGCAATTGAAGCCATAATTTTAAAATCCTTGGTCCTCTAGCTCGGGATGCTAGTGCGCTATCCGTTACACCACGGCGAAAATTTAACACTAGTAGAGATTATTAACGTACTACATTAATGTACCACGAAAAACAAAGTATTAGTTTAAGTTACCTGCATAATGTTTAATTGAAATAACTATACAGGTTTTCCCTAAAAATTTGCTATTAGCAGCTTGATCATTCCTGCCATCTGAGAGCAGCTTGACAAATTAGTTATTCCTAGAGCTTGTCATAATAATTATTTCGTGTAAGACGTTGCTCAGTTCCTTTTGTGCGGTACAAAGCAAAGGTGTAGAATTTCGTTACTGGCTTTATTAGTGCTTTGAAGTCAATGCCATTCCAAGTCTTTTAATAATTCCCTTGACATAAAATTACGCGGGTGAAGATGGCGTATATTAAGATTTGAGGACGGAACAAAAAGCCACGGTCTCATATAAATTTTCCTGTTTCCTTTTTATTCACAAACTGCTCATTTGTAACTATTTGATAATTGTATTTTACATTTTTCTACCATAAAATTAATTTTTATTGTATAGTCCTACAAGTGGTCCAACATGGCCCCTCGCATTTTTTCTTCTTCCCGTCCTCCCATCGAGCTGTTGAGACGAGGAGATCCACACTTTGTAAGGTAATTTTCCCTTCCATGTATGGGATTTCCCACTACCATGAACGTGAATTTTTCTCCAGAGTGCGGTAATTTGAGACATTTTAAACGTAGAGAATCTGATTTTATGTTGATTTTATATATTTCCGCCGTGCGTGAAGTTAACGTTGCCGTAAACCATCTCACTTTATTAATGCGTCGATCAAGTATAAATGTGAGATTATTTTTCACGGAAATATGTTACTAATGTGCCAATTTAACGCTTTCAAAAAATTTAATAAGTGCACTATCCAAAAATTTAAGAGTGAGTGAAGAGATTTGGGCGGCTTTCAACATCGAGGTCTTGAGATCCGACGAGTGTGAAACGAAGTAAGAATGGANTCCGTATATAATATAAGCAGTATGATGCAGTGATAGTTTTCAGCTCCACTTAACCGCGAACAGGATGTAATCAACGTACTTCATCATGTCTTGTCCGTTACTTGGGAAGTGTTAAGCATAACTAGCACCACCTGTTTTTTCGCAAAAAGATTTCAGGACTACGTGTAGTACTCCAAAACAGTAGAGCTCAGATCCACTTTCGTGATTGAACGATTTTAACTGTCACGCATTGCAAGTGTGCGCCCGCAAATCACGGGCACTCACAGTCCGCGTTACCTATATTCTGTTTGGCCCAGTCAGGTAAAGAACCGCCTATGTGTAAACTAGCAAACGATTAGGTNAGTCCGCGTTACCTATATTCTGTTTGGCCCAGTCAGGTAAAGAACCGCCTATGTGTAAACTAGCAAACGATTAGGTATAGCACAGAGCAAAACACAGCTTCCCTTGAAACAGTTCACCACACGCCGCTGCCTTCGGAAGACGTGATCTGTAGACGTTTGTACCTTTCTTGTATAGAACTGTTCCTACCAATGTCACTTAAGCGGGCCACACACGGGGCCGATCCGATGACATGATATCGGGTCCACGACGCGTCATGAGCGGAGATTGGGTCGTGTGTAGACTGATCGGCCAATCAAATCGGTCGGGTACGATAATCGGGAGCTATGGTGGTCTGGATCTTCCAATTTTTCAAATCGTCCTGACCCCCCCACCATTTCTACCTATCGATTGGCTCGCGTGTAACGCCGTCGGCACCATTCCCCGACCGCAAGTGCAGCCTTCTTCTTTATTTACACACATCGTTGTTTCGAGAGTGTGAAGTCAGGTTATGGTTTTTTTGTTGTGCTGTTAGCAGACATTAACCATCTTAAATAAATTAGTTTTAATTATTGATGATTTACTTACTTTAATAATTGATAATTTCGGATGGATTCTCGGGTTGCGAGAATTAGGTAAGTGAAAGTGCAGTACATGCGAAAATATCACTCGATTGCAGCAACTGAAACCGTAAATTAATGCGGCACCGAAAAGGGTTAATACGTATTACTAAGCAGGTTATTGGTTTTGCCCCCTGAAAACTGCCTTATAAACTGAGACTGTAACGAGACCATATCGATGTAAATTTCTGGCGTATAACAACAAATTTTAAGTCTTTTACATTATTACATAATTGTATAAAATGTCATACTGCAAATTGTACATGTTTTGCTGTCGAAAACAAATGCATTAGTGGCCTAATTGTGTGCTATAGGATATTACATTTGAGCATAGTTCAGTTTGTAAAATAGTACTTAAAGATACTTTTAAAAAAACGTGTATATCTCTTTAACCTAGTTTTAATGCACGTTTGTTACACATTTTGTTTGCCAACTACTGACTATCCCGGGACTTATTTTTGTACAAAAACGTGTTTTTCCTTTTAAATCAGAAAAAAGGTTTTTTTTTTTTATAAATTGCCGCGGCTTCCAACGTGTTATATTACTGCTTTAAAGTAATTAATATTTGACTGCTGGTAGCACATTACTGTTCTCATCGGCTAAATACGTTATCTTTCGGTCATTAATTCCAATTATCTAAATATTNCTGCTGGTAGCACATTACTGTTCTCATCGGCTAAATACGTTATCTTTCGGTCATTAATTCCAATTATCTAAATATTAAACGGTGGCGTTTAAAATGCACGGTGCTTCAACGTTACATGCTTGTAAAATAGAACATAGCGAAATTAATGGGTATTTACGACCACTGTTTTGTGCCATCGCTTTAAATAGTGCACATAAATTTACATAGCGTAAAACGATGTCGATTTGCCAACTGCTTTCGTTTCGAAATGTTTTAGCATAATTACCGTGCGCGATTTTTGGTTTTGTATGCACCGATAAAGGGTTCCGTTTTACTTAATTTTTTTAAAAATCATTTACAGTTTTCATATTGGAAATTACACTCTAGATATTCCTGAGGAAAAAGTGCTTTTTACCATAAGTTGACGAGGTATTCAGTTATGATGATATTATGGTGTTCTCGGGTTTGACGCGAACTTTGGGATACGCGTATATTATCCCTGTCGGAATAATGGTAAGCTTAGACACATTCCATCCCTTACAGTTTTTTCTTTCGCCAATCGGTGTCAAGTTACACAGTAATTCACAGCTTTTGTTAGGTTACTGATCATATTAATTATACAAGTTTTTCGATATAATACTCTTTCCTATTTGTCCCCCTTTGGTTTCTTGAATTCTTTATGGATCTACAACAATGCCTAAAGTGCATTTATGCATGTTACACTCATTGTAGTTAATTTCTTTAAAATCCACCTCCCCCAAAAATTAAATTCTATCCAACTAATTCGGTATTCATTACTTGCTTAAGTAATAACAGTTTTCGACTTATATAGACATTTCGGTATTGTTTTGCTATAGTATTACACGCTGGTCGTAATGCCTGTGTTTTAGTTTCGCACATATTAAACAAGTCAGAAAAGCCAGACTAGTGAACGTGAATTTAAGATTGTGGTTTTGATTTTACAATTACAGATGCACCAGGCGACTGTTTAAAATACTTGTTACAAGTATGTTACGTAATTGTCTTCGAGCGAACCTTTAAAAAAACATTATGGAAGCGTTAGGGACGACATTATCACGTCCAGGTAATACCTCGTCACCTCTATTAGCAGGAAATTCAACTAGCGCTTAGTCATGTCGGTTTTCGTGCAGTGCGTAGGTGTAACCTTATCACTTTGTAAAAAACCATTTTTTTTTTAATCCAAGGTAAAACTTCTGTGTTGGAATATTCTTACTTGTAAATCCTCCTAAAAACGCTCGTGTGAACAATAAACAATCCCAAACAATTAAATAGTCTAACTTAATAATATATTTATTCTTTTTGTTATAATTATTGAAATAAAGTCATTATTGCGCGAAATTCATTTATAGTTGGCCAAAGTTTCAAACTTGAACCGTGTTTTCCACAAAGTCTGCAAAAACAAAACACAAATAATGATCTCGCTTCGCAAAGTTACGTTTTTGTTTGAATGTCTGCCAGTAGAAAACGTACGTGCGTACATTACGGAGAGTTTGTGAATCAGCCTGACAACCTACGCGTTTCGAGGTGTAGAACGCGCAAAATAACAGTGAAGTAAGGTGAATATGTAGCAGCGCCCAAATGCAAACGCGGTGGGAAACGGGAGATCACCGAGAAAACACGNTGTATCGCCCCTTTTACAGAAATTATTCGTTTTGGTGTTATAACAGAAGTGAAAACATTTCATTATAGAAGCATTGCATTTCATAGTTCTGTGCAAATTTTTGTACCTGATTATTTCCTTGTTGTCATTTAAATGTGAGGATGAATTAATATTTAAAATTCTGTATTAAGTTATTTGTTGCATACATATGCGTTAGTAATTCATATATTATGTCCGTAATTGATGGGTATGGCAATTAGCTAAGCTTCTAGTCGCGCATGTTTCAATAAATCCTCTTAAATCCGAATCAGAAAGAAATAAACATGAAATTCAATGTAGCGGGTAACGCGGGCTCTTGAGGACCTAGATTATTTTTTTTATATGTTATTCGCACGCCGGCATCATTGAAATATATACATGTTGACACGCCGTTTGACGATGTAGGCAATGAGTATGGGCGAGGAGCTGCTTTTAACTTTCCATTTCCGCGGTTGTCGCGCCAAAGGGGGGCCCACAGGCGGGTGGCGAGGGCGCTGTACACACGTTATGCACGTGTCCCGGAGTACGCCGGCGATCCATTAGCCCCGCCGCGTTGTGCTACATCGGAGGCGGGCGGTCTCCACGGGGAACCAGCCATCCCACCCCTAGCGGGAACATTAACCACGCTCGCTGCAACACTGGTTCCGCGAGTGCCGGCGCTTTA